>JAODAL010057113.1:0-22881 GCA_025379985.1 Phyllomedusa bahiana
TCTATAGCCGGGAGGGCATAGGTAGCCAGGGCGGGCATTCATATCCCAAAGGGCGGGTATAGGTCCCAGGGAGGGCATCTATAGCCAAGGCGGGGTGAGGTAGCAGGCGGGGGTATCAGTACCCAGGGCAGGGCTTCAGTGCCAGGGCGGGTATCAGTAGCGGGCGGGCATTTTATAGCCAGACAGTGTATAGGTAGCCAGGCAGGGTATGGGTAGCCGGGCAGGTTTTCAGTACCCGGGCAGGGCATCATTAGCTAGGAGGGATGGGTGCAGGCGGATATCAGTACCCCGGGCGGGGCTTCATTGCCAGGGAGTGTTTATTTCCAGGGCAGGGTATAGGTGCGGGCAGGGATTATCCCAGGGGGGTATAGGTACCCAGGCAGGGTATCAGTAGCCAGGGCAGGGCTCTATGCAGGGCGGGGTAGGTAGCCGGGGCGGGTATCAGTGCCAGGGCAGGGCATATTTAGCCGGGGCAGGGTATCGGTACCCGGGGCAGGGTATCAGTACCCAAGGGCAGGGCCTCTATGCCGGGCGGGGTTTCAGTCCAGGGCAGGGATCATTACCCAGGGCAGGGTACAGTCCCAGGGCCGGGGCATAAATATGAAAGGGCAGGGTATCAGTGCCGGCGGGGCTCATTAGCCGGGGCAGGTACATACCCCAGGGCCAGGGTTCTATACCCGGGGGGTTTTCATAGCCAGGGCAGGGATCATATAGCCAGGGCGGGGGTATAGTAGCCGGGCAGGGGCAGTATTTTACCGGGTAGGGTTTATAGGCAGCCGGGGCGGGGGTATATAGCCAGGGCGGGGCAGATATAGCCAGGCAGGGTATTATAGGCACCCGGGGCGGGGGGCAGTATTTAGCCGGGGGGGGGGAGTATATGCCAGGCGGGGGCAGTAAAATAGCCAGGGCAGGGAAAGGGGCGTATTAGCCAGGGCAAGGGCAGATATACCCGGGGCAGGGCAGGGGCAGTATATAGCCAGGGCAGGGCAGTATATGCCAGGGCAGGGCGGGACAGTATATAGCTGGGCAGGGGAGTATTAGCCGGGCGGGTATTATAGGCGCCGGGCGGGGCAGTATATAGGGCCGGGGCGGGGGCGGGCAGTATACAGCCGGGGCAGGGGCAGTATGGCAGCCGGGCAGGGTATTATGGCAGCCGGGGAGGGGCAGTATTAGCCAGGGCAGGGGCATATTAGCCAGGGCAGGGGAGTATAGGCAGCAGGGGAGGGTATTATGGCAGCCGGGGAGGGGCGAAAATTAGCCAGGGCGGGGGCGTTTTACAGCCGGGCAGGGCTATTATAGGAGCCAGGGCAGGGGCAGTATAAGCCAGGGCAGGGGCAGTATTTACAGGGCAGGCGGGGGCAGTATATAGCCGGGACAGGGGCAGCAGGGGTCTTTCCCTTTGGGGCCCAGGTAGGCGCTTGCCCGGGGGCCCCCAGCCTTGGGGGGCCCCTCCGGGCACCCGCCTACCGTGCCCAGTGGAGCGACAGCCCCTGGGGCGGGTCCGGGCAGCGCAGCCGTCTGCAGGAGGCCGCCGGACCCCCGCGTTTTAAGCAGCGCAGGAGATGATGACATCACCTCCTGCGCCGCTGTATATCCTCGGCGGCAGCTCCGCAGGCTTCCGGCCGAGGAAAATACGGGAGCAACGTCCGGCGTAGGCGGGGCGTGATGATGTCACGCCGCTCACGCCGGAAACAAGCACCCGGAGCGCGGACCACAGCAGGGAGCGCGGAGTGGTAAGTAACAGTTTTTAAATCGTTTTTTTTTCATCTACAGGGGACACGGGCTACAGGGGACACTGGCTACAGGGGGCGACAGGGGACACTGGCTACAGGGGGCTACAGGGGACACTGGCTACAGGGGGCTACAGGGAACACTGGCTACAGGGGGCTACAAGGGACACTGGCTACAGGGGGCTATAGGGGACACTGGCTACAGGGGGCTACAGGGGACACTGGCTACAGGGGACACTGGCTACAGGGGGCTACAGGGGGGACACTGGCTACAGGGGGCTACAGGGGGGACACTGGCTACAGGGGGCTACAGGGGGGACACTGGCTACAGGGGGCTACAGGGGGGACACTGGCTACAGGGGGCTACAGGGGGGACACTGGCTACAGGGGGCTACTGGGGGGACACTGGCTACAGGGGGCTACAGGGGGGACACTGGCTACAGGGGGGACACTGACTACAGGGGCTACAGGGGGGACACTGGCTACAGGGGGCAAACAGGGGGCTACAGGGGGGACACTGGCTACAGGGGGCTCCAGGGGGCTACAGGGGGGACACTGGCTACAGGGGTATACAGGGGGGACACTGGCTACAGGGGGCTACAGGGGGGACACTGGCTACAGGGGGCTACAGGGGACACTGGCTACAGGGGGCACGGCTACAGGGGGGCTACAGGGGACATGGCTACAGGGGGCTACAGGGGGCACTGGCGACAGGGGGCTATCGGGGACATTGGCTACAGGGGGCTACAGGGGACACTGGCTACAGGGGGCTACGGGGGACACTGGCTACAGGGGGCTACAGGGGACACTGGCTACAGGGGGCTACAGGGGACACTGGCTACAGGGGGCTACAGGGGACACTGGCTACAGGGGGCTACAGGGGACACTGGCTACAGGGGGCTACAGGGGACACTGGCTACAGGGGACACTGGCTACAGGGGGCTACAGGGGACACTGGCTACAAGGGGGACACTGGCTACAAGGGGGACACTGGCTACAAGGGGGACACTGGCTACAGGGGGGGCACTGGCTACAGGGGGGACACTGGCTACAGGGGGCTACAGGGGACACTGGCTACAGGGGGCTACAGGGGACACTGGCTACAGGGGGCTACAGGGGACACTGGCTACAGGGGGCTACAGGGGACACTGGCTACAGGGGACATGGCTACAGGGGGCATTTATATAAGGGGGTATATACTGCAGAGGGCTATATAAAGGGGGCATACAAAAAGGGGCTGTATAAAGGGAATGTATTTAAGGGGGCTATGTAAAGGGGCATATACTATACGGGGTATATACAGCGGGCTTTAGTCTTCTGGGACCATAAGTTATACAGGGGGCTATATAAAAGAGGCCATACATCTTACAGGGGCTGTAAACCTACCTACAGGGGCAGCATATGTACCTACAAAGAGCTGTATACCTATCTACTAGGGTCTACATACCTACCTACTCAATGGTGGGTAACATTACTACCTATTTATTTAATGGGGGTGTCCATAAACAAAGTGGAAAAGGATTCTAAGAAGTTTGTGGGTTACATTCTGCAGGGACGAGTTGCGGGGCCGGAAGAAGGTGTCATGGTGGTCTGGACAGAAGGAGAGGAAAAAGAACGATTCAAGGAACGACTGATCAGAGAGGACGTCTCCTGTGAGTCCCTGGTGTCGGGGGTTACTTTTGCTTCTATATTCGACCAGTGTTGTAGTCTCTGTCATGTAATGGTGACCTGAGCTGCTAGATGGCGGTGCTGTAGGTCAAAAGTTTGTTAGCAGTAATCTATATATTTGTTTCTGTGAGTAGTTATGTTTTTTGTGTTTTTTTGGGGGGGGGGGGGGGGCCCAGTGCACAGCTCTGCCCAGGGGCCCATAGTGCTGTAAAGACGGCCCTGAGGGGCAGTATATAGCCAGGGCAGGGCAGGGGCAGTATATAGCCAGGGCAGGGGCAGTATAGGCAGCCAGGGCAGGGCTATTATAGGCAGCCAGGGCAGGGGCAGTATATAGCCAGGGCAGGGCTATTATAGGCAGCCAGGGCAGGGCAGGGGCAGTATATAGCCAGGGCAGGGGCAGTATATAGCCAGGGCAGGGCAATTATAGGCAGCCAGGGACAGTAAAAAGTAAAAAAATTAATAAAGTAATACTCAACCGGACACCCGCTGTCCCCTCCTCTTCACTCTTCACTCCGGAGCCGGTGGCCGCTCACTGCAGAGAGCGGGGCCGCGGATCAGGCGCGCGATGACGTCATTACATCGCGCGCCTGCACCGCGGCCCCTGGGAGCTGAACAGACGGGATCAGTAGATCCCAGATGTTCAGCCTCGGCCGTTGCTTGCACCGCGCGGTGCAGGCGGCGGCCGTGATGGCTGCATGGCTGGGTCGGTGACCCGGCCCTGCAGCCGTGTGGCGAGGGGGGGCCTGTTGGCCCCCTGCCACAGGGGTCCGGTCGCTGATGCGACCATTGCGGCCCCTGTAGCCAGCCACAGACCGGACCCCAGCGGCCCGACGGGCAAATGCCCGGTTTGCCCTATGGTCAGTCCGGGCCTGACACAGGGGGACATGATGGAGGTGATGAGGACACAGGAGGACATGATGGAGGTGATGAGGTCACAGGGGGACATGATGGAGGTGATGTGGGGGATTGATGGAGGTGATAAAGACACGGGGACATGATGGAAGTTATGAGGACATAGGGGGACATGAAGTGGGTGATGGGGTTGTTGATTGGATCTCACATATATTACACACATTATCTGATATACAGTAATCAGAGATGTAAATGTGACCTTCTATGGTCAGGATCCTGCAGACATATTCCTGGATATAAACCCAGCTGATAATAATCTCCTTATATCAGACGACCTGAAAACTGCGACCTGGACAGATATAAACCGGAATTATCCAGAAACAGCAGAGAGATTCCAGCATTAACAAGTGATGAGCAGCACAGGATTCTCCTCAGGGCGACATTACTGGGATGTGGAGATCAGTAGATCAGGGGCCTGGAGGGTGGGGATGTGTTACCCCAGTATAGACAGGAGCGGGCAGCAGTCACTGGAGAGGAATGGTATCATCACACGTCAGTGATCCCGTTACCTCCCCAGATCTCCAGTGATAGAGTCAGGATCTCCCTGGGTTATGAGGCCGGGCAGCTGTCCTTTTATGAGCTGTGTGACCCCATCAGACACTTACACACCGTCACTGCCCCCTTCACCGAGCCCCTTCATGCTGTGTTATGTGTATGGGGAGGTTGTATGAAAATATCATGGGGGGAAGCAGCTGTGAGGAAACATCATCGATGAAGACATCTGCCCGGAGACTGGTGACATCACAGGGAGCAGAATCTGATTGGTGGAGCATTCAGCCAATAAGAAGCAGCAGTGTGTGTGGCTACAGCTGAGCTCTTCCTGCTTTGCTCTTTGTGGGTTGGGGATGCGCCGCGCATCGCTTTACAGCATAGTTGCCAACCCTCCCGTTTTTGCCGGGTCACTCCCGCTAATGGGGACCGTGTCCCGCCCTCCCGCTTGGGTGGCATAACCTCCCGCCTCTTTAGAGAAGCTGGAGGTTATCTGTATACAGAGGCATCGGGCAGCGTCTCTAGAACGCTGCCCTTCAGCCTCTGTCCTGCGCAGCCGCCGGCAATGCTCTCCATCAGAGGAAGCTGCGAGAGCATCGCGGGGGAAGGGGGCGGGGCTTAGCTGCACCCCCGAAGCTCCGCCCCCTTTCCCCGAGTTTGAAGAACTAGGATGCCAGCAGGACAGGTGAGTGCAGGGATGGCTGTGTGTGTGTGGAGGGGGGTGGCTGATTGTCTGTGGGGGGAGGGGAGGGGGAGTGTGGTGCAGTGAGTGTGAGTGCATGTGAGGGGAGGGGAGTAAAGTAAGTTTTATTATTTTATTGTTACTAGCTATAGGGGCACTGCCTGGATAAAGGGGGGATCTGCCTGGCTCATAGGGGCATCTGCCTGGCATGGGGGCATCTACCTGGCATGGGGCCATCTACTTGGCTCATGGGGGCATCTGCCTGGCATGGGGGCATCTGCCTGGCTCATGGGGGTATCTGCCTGGCATGGGGGCATCTACCTGGATAAAGGGGGCATCTGCCTGGCTCATGGGGGCATCTGCCTGGCATGGGGCCATCTACTTGGCTCATGGGGGCATCTGCCTGGAAAGGGAGCATATACCGGGTGAAAGGGGGCATCTGCCGGGCTCTTGGGCGCATCTGCGGGGCATGGGGGCATCTACCTGGATAAAGGGGGGCATCTGCCTGGCTCATGGGGGCATCTGCCCGGCTCATGGGGACATCTGCCTGGCTCATGTGGGCATCTGCCTGGTTTATGGGGGCATCTGCATGGCGCATGGGAACATCTACCTGGATAAAGGGGGCATCTACCTGGATAAAGGGGGCATCTGCCTGGTTCATGGGGGCATCTGCATGGCTCATGGGGACATCTACCTGGATAAAGGGGGCATCTGCCTAGCTATTGGGGGAACTACCTGGCTACAAGGAGCATCTAAGTGGCTATTGGGGACACTGCCTGGCTATTGGGGGCACTACCTGGCTGTAAGGGGCACTACCTGGCTATTGGGGACAACTACCTGGCTTAAAGGGGGCATTAACCTGGCTACAGGAGGCTACTACCTGGTTCAAGGTTCAAATAGGCCACCGAGATACCTACCTATTGGGACACAGTTTGGCAGTATCTCCCAGTTCTCCTGGATGCTGAATGGACCATAAAACAGTTCAGGGAAGCTGGGTGACGCCAAAACCCTAATTTAGCTTTCTTCCAGAGCCATTACACAGTTAGGTGGAGTAGGGTGTGGCTTTTTCATAGGGGGTGTGGCTTAAATGCAAGAGAAGCGTGGATATGCAAATTTTTTACTTCACATCTCCTGCTTTTTTACTTTCAAAAGTTGGCATGTATGCTTTACTGCTAAATGCTGCAATTTTATGATGCAGTTCTTGGCTGTCGGTTACCATCTGGCTTTCCATAAGATTTATTTGGCAAAAAGTTCCTTGCCTTAAGCTGGCCCCACACTACCTAGGACTGTGTCACAACAGCTAAGTCCTGTGTCTACTTCGGTGACACACTTTTCTTCCTACCTTGCTTGCGCATGTTCCCCACTTAATGCTACTGATCCTCAACTACTATTCACATGAGCCGATGTCACCATTCACAGTAGCAAGTTCAGAGGAGATCTATGAGGTCAAAGACATCCTAAGCATCAAGAGCTCCTGAGACACAACATTTTTTATTGATTGATTAGAAGAGGTTTGAATTGGAAGAGAGGATGTGGGAACCAGCCCAAAATGTTAGTGCTCCACAGTTTATTCATCGTTTCCACAGGAGTCTGGCTCAGAAAGGGGTCAAAACAGGGGTTGGGAGGGGATACTGTGAGTACAGTAGTTGTCCCAATGCCCCTTCCTTCGGCCGCAGTAGCGCTCTTCAACCATTGTTTTCTGCATCCTCCCACCCAGTCTTGCCAGGAACTGATGATCACCATAGCCTTTTTAAATGCACCTTCTCCTTCCTCCTGTGTCAGTTTGCTGGTGAAGAGGATTTGCCGAAACATGACTACCCCTTTAATGTGTTTCCTGAGCTATTGTCGCGTACGATTTTCCAGTTTGACCTTTGGCTTGCTCCTGACCGTCTGTTTTTCCGCTACCTGTCCTGACTTTCTGCTTGTGACCCGTTTATGTGTGAGCTCTCCCAGCCCTGATCTTCTGCTGTTGGCCCTGCTCATTGCATGTGACCCTATTTGGGGTAGTGACCCAGGAGCTAACTACAGAAAAGTCCAGATCCCTTGTTTAAGGATTAAATGGTGACTCCATAGAGGGGTTGTCTTACTCTGCTGTTTCACAGAGCCACAGGCAGCTAAAGACTCATGCTTCCTCCCTCTTCCTGGTGAGGTTGTAGGTGGTTCTATAGCAGTGATTATATAGCATATCAGCTCTTCCCAATGCACTAACATGAAAGAAGGATAGTATTACAGAGCAGAGATCTTCAGATCTCAAAGTAAACAATCAAAAGTAATGAATCGGCAGTGCCCCATACCCTATCTCAGCTGTATGCAGGACTCCGCTGTCCTTTTGAGGATCCAACATCAGGCATACTGTTTAAGAAATGGGAACGAGATTTCCCAGACACTGACATAGCCAAAGGGGTTTTAGAGGGGTGGAATCAGGTAAGAAAGGCCTTGGTTAATGAGGCATGGAGGGACACCTACTTTAGGTTAGCACATAGAGCCATATATGGGTTTAATATTTTTACCTCACCCATCCTTCCCGGACCAGATTGTGGCGTGCCCGAAATGTATAAAACCTCTCACAGATCTAAAACACGGCATCTGGTCTTGTCTAGATACACAAAGATTTTGGTCTGAATTTGTTCAGATGCTACGACATAAACTGTCTGTGAATATCCCAATAACCCCTCACGCGCTTTTGTTTCATGGTCTCCCGGAGGGGATGGGTGAGAGGAGACCAAGAAAGTGGTATAAACTCATACATATATTTCTAATGGCAGCCAAAAGATGTCTGTTACAGGAGTGGCTGAAGGCAAAAACCCCGTCGATGAAGATGGTGATTCAGACGGTCAGGGAGCATATGGTGCTGGATAAAATAGCAATGATTTATAACAAAGAAGCACAAACGGGGAAATTCTTTGAGGTTTGGGAACACTTTATTACAGCATTTATGACGGATGCGGACATTCACTCCTTTATGCAGCCATTCTCGGGGACAACGTGGTACTTGAAACATCAGGTGGCAGGATCCCTAGGGAGACTCCAGACAAATAGTCAAAGGGCTGAGGTCTAAAAGTAAGAAGAGATGGCTTGCAAAACTTTGTTCTGCTCATCAACTTGTGCCAACTCCGCCTAAGATAATCAGACTTACAGTTCGGCTCCAGTTTGTTCTAATTAGTTTGATGTTATAGTAGTTATATAACTTGTATGGAATTATAGGTTTTATATGCCTTTTAAGCAACAAGTCAACTTTAAATGTCTAGTAACTTGGCACTGTATAATTTTATTCTTGTCATGTATCAGCCAGTACCTGATTGTCATAGTTTAATGTTTGTATTTAAAGAAAATTTATAAAAGAATAAAAATTATCATGATAAAAAAAAAAGTAATGAATCTCCTTTGTTTGCTAGAGATAACACATTGTGTTGTTAAGCTGCTGGCAGTCCTGTGGTGACTTCACTCCCTGTTCACAGATAAGACAAAGAGCAGAGATAGAAGGGGAGAGCAGGTCAGTAACCTATGGAATCCTGTGTGCTCTCAGAGCAGATAACATCTCTCTTATTTCCTAACCAGGAAAAAAATCAAAAGAGGAATGTATTTGAAAAAAAGTCTTGATTTAACGATGCTTACATTTTACACAGCGTCAGAATTTTTGGGGAATTGGGGTTGTAACTGATACCTCCACTTAAAAAACATAGATATATATATAAAATATCTACCAGAAACCGTGCGGGATGCTGCATTACCATCACCTGACAAGAAATGATTAAAGGGGTGTTCCCAAATACAAAGTGTACTGCACAGGTCAGCTCTCAGCTAGCTGCGAACCGACTGTTCATGAGAATGAGAAGAGCAACGCTTGATGAACTCCTCTCCTTTCACTTATGTGGGAGTTCAGAATATAGCATAGGGTGTCTGCTTAGATATATTCAGGAGCTCCCATAAAGGTAAATGGGGAGTCACAAGCACCACCCTCCTCATTCTTATGCACTGTTGGCTTGCAACTAGCTGAGAGCGACAATGCAGCAGACTTTGCTTCGTGGAAACACCCCTTTAAATGATCTTAACTTTTTGGAAGTGGGTAGTCCTGTTCTCACCCGTTATGATGAATATGAATCACACCCACTGAACAGAACATTACTTTCATTTCCTTCTTCTGCTGTCAGCGATGGCGTCTGCTGCTCTGGGAAACGAGCTGGAATGTTCCATCTGTCTGACCCTATATACAGATCCTCTAACCCTGAGCTGTGGACACAACTTCTGCCGGGTCTGTATTGATCAGGTCCTAATACACAGGACGGGTCTGGGGTTTTTTCCTGTCCTGAATGTAGAGCAGAGTTTCAGGAGCGTCCTGCACTGCAGAGGAACATAACGCTGAGGAACGTAGTGGAGAAAGTCCGGTCTACTCAGCAACATCAGGAGGAAACCAAGACCCTCTGCACTTACTGTGTGGACTCTCCTGTACCTGCTGTGAAGTCCTGTCTGATGTGTGAGGCTTCTCTGTGCGATAAACACCTGAGAGTTCACAGCAAATCAGCAGAACACATCCTGACTGAACCCAGCACTTCCCTGGAGAACAGGAAATGCTCTGTCCATAAGAAAATCCTGGAATATTACTGCACTGAGGACGCTGCTTGTATCTGTGTGTCCTGCAGTTTGGCCGGAGCACATCGGGGTCACCAGGTAGAGATGCTGGATGAGGCCTCTGAGTGGAAGAAGAAGAAACTGAGAAATGTTCTGCAGAAACTCATCACAAAGAGAGAGAAGACTGAGGAAAGAGTCCAGAGTCTGGAGGAACGCTGGAGAAAAGCTGAAGAAAAAGCATCTGGAGACGCCGAGAGAGTCACTGCCCTGTTTATAGACATCAGGAGACGGCTGGACAACCTGGAGAAAAGGGTCCTAAGTGAGATCTCCAGGCAGGAAGAGCAGGTGTCACTGTCACTGTCTGATGTCATCCAGAAGCTGGAAATAAAGAAGGACGAGCTGTCCAGGAAGATGAGACACATTGAGGAGCTGTGTAACATGACGGATCCACTGACTGTCTTACAGGATCCAGACACAGGTGACTTGTGTGATCCTGAGGAGGAGGGAGGTGATGAGGACACAGGGGGACATGATGGAGGTGATGAGGACACAGGGGGACATGATGGAGGTGATGAGGACACAGGGGGACATGATGGAGGTGATGAGGACACATGGAGACATGATGGGGGGGATGGGGACACAAGGAAACATGATGGGGGTGATCGGGGCATGGAGTGGATCTCATACATATCACACACATTATCTGCAATTATAAGAGATGTAAATGTGACCTTCTATGTGCAGGATCCTGCAGACATAATACTGGATATGAACACAGCTGCTAATAATCTCTTTATATCAGACGACCTGAAAACTGCGGCCTGGACAGATATAAACCAGAAACGTCCAGAAACAGCAAAGAGATTCCGGAGTTATCAGGTGATGAGCAGCACAGGATTCTCCTCAGGGCGACATTACTGGGATGTGGAGATCATTAAATCACTGAAATGGAGGGTGGGGATGTGTTACCCCAGTATGGACAGGAGGGGGGGCCAGTCACTCATTGGATATAATAACAAGTCCTGGAGTTTAGCAGTACAGAAACGGTTTCAATTGCCTTCAGTGAGACATAACAGTAAAGTGGTTTGGTTACCTCACCAGATCTCCAGTGATAGAGTCAGGATATATTTGGATTATGAGGCCGGGCTCCTGTCCTTTTATGAGCTGTGTGACCCCATCAGACACGTACACACCGTCACTGCCACCTTCACCGAGCCTCTTCATGCCGTGTTAGGTGCATGGGGGGGTTGTATGAAAATATCGGGGGGAGAGCAGCTGTGAGGAAAAATCATCGACGGAGAAATCTGCCCGGAGACTGGTGACATCACAGGGAGCAGAATCTGATTGGTGGAGCATTCAGCCAAAAGGCAGCAGAAGTGGATGTGGTTACAGCGGATGCACCGCGCATCTCTTTACTGCTAAATGTTGCAATTTTGTGATGCAGTTCTTGGCTGTCCAGCAGCTTTATTACCTGCAGTCTCTTCTCTCAGTATGCTGTCAGGTAGAATATAATTAATTGCTTCCTATTATACACGAGTATTCTGCTGTAGAAAAAAGACTGATTGCACCGATAGTAACATCCTCCAATGATGAACAAGAGGAAGTACAGAAACCTTCCCTCTCCCCATCTTCATTACATTATATATCTCCAGTGCTTAGAACCTTCTATATGTGATTTATAACGCTCCAGCACTGATATAACCTTATATGTGACTGATATCAGCCGCTCCTCTTATAACGCTCCAGCACTGATATAACCTTCTATGTGACTGATATCAGCTGCTCCTCTTATAACGCTCCAGCACTGATATAACCTTATGTGACTGATATCAGCGGCTCCTCTTATAACGCTCCAGCACTGATATAACCTTCTATGTGACTGATAACAGCCGCTCCTCTTATAATGCTCCGGTAGTGATATAACCTTATATGTGACTGATATCAACCACTCCTCTTATAACGCTCCAGCACTGATATAACCTAAGTGTGACTGATATCAGCCGCTCCTCTTATAACGCTCCAGCACTGTTATAACCTTATGTGTGACTGATATCAGCCGCTCCTCTTATAACGCTCCAGCAGTGATACAACCTCCTATGTGACTAATATCAGCCGCTCCTCTTGTAACGCTCCAGCACTGATATAACCTTCTATGAGACTGATATCAGCTGCTCCTCTTATAACGCTCCAGCCCTGATATAACCTTCTATGTGACTGATCTCAGCCGCTCCTCTTATAATGCTCCAGCACTGATATAACCTTCTATGTGACTGATATCAGTCGCTTCTCTTATAATGCGCCAGCACTGATATAACCTTCTATGTGACTGATATCAGCCGCTCCTCTTACAACCTCCAGAGACATTTATATCATATGTAACTGATATTTACTTAGTATATTGCAGTTTGAAGTCGCAGGTGTTACACACATCTCCTAATGTCCTGATTTCTATACACAGTCATAAATGTATATACCGTATGTATAATAAACCTCTGGCGGCCTGCAGCCACTACTAGGAGGAGCTCAATGCTACTATCAAACTCAATTGCAGCAGTACAAATATGTATGCAGTGAGCTCCCCCTAGAACCAACGTTAGGAATACATTATGGAGGTGCACTGGGCGCAGTTCAGTGCCACCTCCCCCTCCCCCCATAGGCACTTAGCACTTCTTTGATCCCCTTCCATACTTTTCAAGAATAAGATATAGCTTATATATACAGCATAATGATTTTCTCAGTGCAGCTTAGACTTCATGCCTGAAAACCATTCACAATGGACTATTATAACCCCCCTTCCCTCCAGTGCATCCTTATGAAACAGCAACTCCTTCTCATCATTATAGTGTAGTCCTGCAGCGGTATTCTATGGGAGGTGAAATATTTCCTGCCACTTGTATTCACTTCCTCCTCAGTTTCTATGTAACGTATGAAGTAACCTGGACCTCTGTTTTGGGGGAAAAGGTTATTTCGCAAGCTGCGGCTATTTTCTATCACCGGCACATGGCGGCTTTATTGCAAATGATTATGGTATTATCGCCATGCAGTTGCTCACAGTTATCTTGCTATCATGGCAGCCTGTATCGATACAAGGATTTATTACTGATACAATTGACGATTCAAGCGAAATAAAAAACAAAGATAAGAAATTCTTTCATCTGTCTGTCTTATTGATGGGTCCTGAGAGGGGAGGCTGCAGTACAAGTTATATATGATCATAGAGGAGATTTATCAGACATGTTACACCCTTCTATCCAACAGCAGAATCCAGCCTTATCATTTTATGGGTTAGATACATTCTCCGTACAGTAATCTGTGGAGACATCAATCCTCCATTAAGTTTGCTTGTTTTTAAAGGAATAGCCCACTTCTGACACCAAATGTGATTCTATTTGTTCTAATCGAAATAGGTTCAAAATGTTCTAGTCAATTTCTTTTTTTTTTCTTTTATATTTTATTAACAGAAACAGTGATACATAACATGTTTGTTTCCACCAGCAATTCAAGTCTCTCAATACCATCATTGAAATACAGACGTTAAAGGGAACCTGTCACATAGGTTGTGCCCCCCTTGCTGAGGGCAGCACAAGCTAGTGTCAGACCTGCTGTTCCCAGCACTGTGCCCCTTTTTCGTAAGATGCAGCAGTTTTAGAGCATTTACCCTTAAATCTTATTCATGAGCAGGTGTTAGCTCCACCCACCAAAGACTAGCTCCGCCTACTGACAGTTGTTCTCATGTTTCTACCTATTCAAAGTAATAGGTTTGTCAGTTGGGGTGGGCGGGGCTAGCCTCTGATTGGCCGGGTTTGAAAAAAACTGACACTCTGAAGGACTCTTCGAATGACTCTTCTGGCTGAAAACTGCAGATTTGAGCATTAAATACACGAAAACTACAGCATCTTACAGAATAAGGGACACAGCACTGGAAACAGCATGCCTGACACTACCTTGTTCTGTCCTCAGCCAGGGGGGTACAAACTATGTGACAGGTTCTCTTTAACTTGTCATACACAAATTTCCGCTTGTACAATGTAAACAGACATAGAGGTGAAAATACATACAGATCAGCTATTACTTCCTTCAACTGCTTCTGTAAATTTCTATTTTCTCCCCAAACCCCCCTCCCCCCCAACCAACCCAACTTCCCCTCATCCCTTAACAGATCCCTTGCATTCTATTGCCTCTGTGTATCAATATCTAGGCGACCCAAAACTCCCTTTAATTTCTCCGTCAGATAATATTCCAAGTATTTGAAGGGTTCCATAAGTTCTTTTATTTCGGTCTGTAAATATTTTAGATATAAATGGTTTCCATTTTCCAAATAGGACTTTTGCTGATTTATCCTTTTCCCTCTCCGCATCTAACTTCTCTAAATAGAACACTTGTCTAAGGCACTCTATTACCTCTTCCCTCTCTGGTACTGAAGGTTTAATCCAGTGCCGTAGTAGGCATTTTTTGACTGCCAAGAGTAGCATATGAACCCCCCTGTCCAATATTAGCCCCTCTTTGTGTTCCTCCCGTTTTCGTGTCTTTTCAATATAATGGAAAATGAAACATTGGGGTGACATAGGAATTGTTATGTTCCATATATCTTTAATTAAATCTCTGGTGTTCCTCCACACCTCTTCTACCCATGGGCATGTCCATATAGCATGATAAACATCTGCTTTTTCCGCATGGCATTTGGACACTTGGTCCAGTACTGAGAGTTGTGTCTATAGGGAATATCAAAGGCATAGATCGCTTTGTGTGCGATCCTGAACAAGACTTCCCTCCACTGAACATTGACTGTGGCTTTTCTAACCATGTCAAAACCTCTCAGTATCTTCCTCGTGAGATCATTATCCTGTAAAGCAGTTTCCCAGCTCTGGAACATGGAACTTACTATCTCCTCTGAGTCTTTACTGTTCAAGACAGAGTATAGTCGTGACAGAAGACCCCTGCACACCCCTAATGTTGCTTAGCTCCTTGAATTCCCCCGTCTCTTCCAACATTCGCAGATTAGAGGCGGCTGATCTGCAGTAATTCCTAATCTACATGAACTGGAATACCTGGCGTGGTTCCAAGGTAAGCTTCTCTCTAAGGTGGTTCCATGACATCAGTGTTCCCTCTCCCTCCACCACTATATCCTTTAATTTCCGTATACCTTTGTCTTTCCATTCTTGAAACAATTTGTTTTCCCTACCTGCAGGGAATCCGGGCATTTCCCACAGGGGTAACTCTGGCGACACAAACATGGGTCTTTTATATAATTTTCTAACATGTCTCCATGTTGCTAGGGTGTCTCTTAATATTACGCTGTGCTTCACCTCCGGGGGATGGGACCTATATGGCGTGTGTAACAATGCGACTAAAGTGTGTGGATGCGCTAATTGTCTTTCCAGTTCCAGGTTGGAGTAATATTCTGTTTCATCAATCCAGTCCCTAATGTGTCTCCACATCGCTGCTACGTTGTACATTCTAATATTAGGAAGTTGTGCACCCCCGTGCCCCCTACTCGACATTAGTTTTCTAATCCCTATCCTTGGCTGCTTGCCCAGCCATATAAATTTGGTGTACGACTTTCTCAGTGTGTTTATTTCCATGTGCCTAATTTAAACTGGTATGCTTTGCATCTGGTAAAGCAAGCGTGAAAAGCTCACCATTTTGATAAGCTGGTTCGGTCCCATCAGTGATAGAGGGAGGTCTCTCCATCTGTCTAGTTCCTCTGTTATTTTCGCTATCAATGGTTTGTAGTTCATTGACGATCTATACCCTATTTTTATGCCCAAGTACGTTAAATGGGATTTCACCACCTCCACTCCTACGTCTTTTTGCTGGACATCCCCTTTGTTCCCTAGCTGTAACAGCTGACACTTTTCTTGATTTACCCTAAATCCCGAGAAAGATCCAAAATCCTCGAGTACCTCTAAGACGTTTGCAACTTGTGTTCTAGGATCGTTCAAGAACAGCAGCATATCATCTGCAAAACAGACCAATTTCATCTCCTTCCGTCCTACTGGTATGCCCTGGAATGTGTTAGTCCGAATCAGGTGTTGGGCCAGAGGTTCTAAAGCTAGATTAAACAACAATGGCGATAGGGGGCAGCCTTGTCTGGTGCCTTTTTGAAGGAATATAGGAGAGGACAAGAAACCCGGAGTATTAATCCTAGCTTGAGGTAGGCTGTACATAGCGTCAATATAGTTCCGGAACATACCCCTTACTCCCATCTGATCTAAGACCAAATTGAGCCAATACCAGTTGACATTGTCGAACGCTTTTTCAGCGTCGATTGCCAATAGCGCCGGGTTTTTGGTGCCTAACCTCCTTCCCTCTACTGCTTCCAGGGTGGACAGGACAGCTCTAATGTTTTTTACCCCAGACCTTCCCTGAATAAAACCCATTTGGTGATCCCCAATCAGGGTAGGCATAAAACCCGCCAGTCTATTGGCCATTATTTTAGAAAATATTTTGATGTCTTGATTAATCAGTGATATAGGGCGGTACGACTCTGCCTTGCTTGGGTCCTTCCCTTTTTTGTATAAAACTTTGATGTAGGCTGTATTCCCTGAATTTAACATTGTCTTCTTTTCTATTATGTCTTTAAAGACCTGTTTCAAGGCTGGAATCCACATTTCTCTCATAATTTTATACAGCTCCCCCGGTAGACCGTCAGGCCCTGGGGCCTTATTAGATGGTAGTTGGGCTATGACCCTGTTTATCTCTTCTTCTTCTATTTCCGAGTTTAGATGTTCTCTATCCATAACCGAGAGTTTGGGGAGAGGAACATTTCTCAGGAAGTTTTGACCTTTTAGTGTGTTAAAATCTGATTGAGTATATAGCTTGCTGTAGTATTGTCATAAGATATCATTGATTTCTTTTGGCCCCTTCTTCCCTTCCCCTGAACTGTTTTTTAAGCTAATAATATTCGTTACCCCTCTCCTCCCTTTTACCAATCCTGCCATTAACTTTCCCGCTTTATTCCCAAATTTAAATAGAGAAGCCTTAAACTGGTCACAGCGCAACGATTCAATCCTTTTTTGGTGCATTTCATAGAGTTCTTTGGATTTTATCCAGTGATCTTTATTATCTACCGTTGGATTTGATGCAAAGGTCGTGTACGCCTGTCTCAGCCGTTCGGTTGCTCCATTAAAATCTGCTTTCGCTTTTCTCTTTTTGGCTGCCATGTAGGCCATGATTTTCCCTCTGAGAACTGCTTTCCCCGCGTCCCAGAATAAATGGGGGTCGTCCTTGTGCACCCCGTTATCCTGCTCATAGTCTCTCCACCACTGTACTACCAGGTCCTTAAATTGTTCATCTGCTAGTAGTGGGGTCGGCAGTCTCCATATTATGTCCGTCCCTCTCGGGAATGTCTCATGTAGGATGATGGACACCGGGGAGTGGTCAGAAATGACCAAGTCCCCAATGTCAACCGACTCCGTCAATCTTACCGCCCCCTGGTTGGCCAGGAGGTAGTCCAATCTCGACCACGACCCATGTGCGTGGGAGAAATGGGTATATTCCCTCTCCATGGGGTGTGATGCTCTCCATGCGTCCACTAAAGCCAGATTATCACACATTTTATGTAGCATCGTTACCTTCCTGTCCTCTGGTAAAATGAGATTATTCTGTCTCTTTCTGTCTTCCAGATTATTCATGGTGCAATTGAAATCCCCTCCCACCAGAATCGCCCCCTCCGTATCCTGCATTAGTTTACTTTCTAAATCGTTAAAGAATTTTTTTATCAGGATTGTTCGGGGCATATATGTTAACCACTGTTAATAGCCCTGCCGGTGTCTCTAATTTTATCTTGAGGAACCTGCCTTCTGTGTCCGATTCGGTTGATAAAATTGAATGTGCTACGTTTTTATTGATCAGTACCACCACCCCTGCTTTACCCTTCACTGCTGCTGATCCTTTAACATCGCCCACCCAAAGTTTGTTCAGTCTCTTGAAGTCATTTTCTGTCAAATGTGTCTCTTGCAGTAGAGCAATATCTGCTCTCAGCTTCTTTAGATGTCTCAGAACGAGCATTCTTTTTTGAGGGGAGCGCAACCCCTTCACGTTCCATGATACAATTTTCATATTTAGCTACCCCTCATGGCCCCTTCCTTTATAATACACATATTAAGAATGCAAACCCCTTAACCCTTTCCAAACAAACCTTCCATTAGAACCAAAACCTTGTAACACCTTTTCGGATTCCCTTGTTATTCCTTGCGGACTTCTCTTTTTTCGTCCACCTTACGGCGAGGCTGAATCCTCATTCCTCGCCACATAAAGCTATCAAATTTTGACCACATGTCCCTTCCCGCCCTACTCCCCGTGACTTAGGCCTGCAGCAGAGGCCAAAAAAAAAAAAAGAGAAAACTCCTCTTTTTTCTTTTTTGCACCCCCCCCCATTCAGATACCTATCTATATTATATATATATATATATATATATATATATATATATAATATATATATATTAATAATTTATATAAATAATATATATTTTTTTTTATTTTTTTTTTTATTTATTCCCACCCCCCTTTACTCCTACCCTCCCATCTCCAGCTCTTTTACGGTTTGTTCTCATGGAGAGTCAGTTTAGACTAATATTTTAGTATACGATGCTCTCTTTTTAAATGCCCCAACTCCCTAGGACCCCCCCTCTGTTTGGACAATTCACAACACAGTTAAACACAACCTTCCCTTTGTCCGAAAACCCTTATCTCTGGTTCGTGCGTCATTTGCCACCTAAAGAGAAATGTCCATCTGAATGATGAGCCGATAACACCTTCCCCCTATCCCTTCTCTAATTATGGCTCAGGCTTAAGCCCATCACAAAAAGGAAAGAGTCCAAGTCCACAGTCATATATACGTTCGATACCGTCCAGGCTGTGATGCTTCCTCGCTGTTCCTGGAACTTTGGCTCCCACTAGTGAATCTTCGTAGATCATTTTGCCACTTTGATGTTGTGTCTGACTCCTGAAGTTCTGTTTGCTGGGAGTTCTTTAGGCAGTCATCCAAGAATTGTTCCGCTTCTTCTGAGGAGTAACAGATCACCGGGGCTCCTTGATCTGGGAAAATTTTTAGAGTTGCAGGGAATTGTAGATTAAATCGTATCTGTTTCTTTACCAGCGTGGACCATATTGCGGCGAAGCATTTCCTTTTCCTGGATACTTCCGCTGAATAATCTGCAAATATCAATAGTTGTTGGCCTTTGTAGGTTAATTTGTACTTCTGTAGTCGATATGCTTGCATTAGCGCAGATTTTTCGGAATAGTCCAAGTACTTGACTATCACCGCTCTAGGCAGCGTAGTTTTCCCGTTTGTTGCCGTCGCTCTTGGTGGTCCAATTCTGTGGGCTCTTTCCACTTTTAAGGGGGTGTCCATACCAAGCAACCTGGGGATCTCTACAGCACATATCTTTGGTAGGCTATTCTGTTGTATCTCCTCACTTAGCCCCACAATTCTCAGATTGTTTCTGCGTGATCTGTTTTCCAGATCGTCCACTTTGTTTTCTAGATAGTCCGTTCGTCTCAATAGGTTATCTATAGAACTTCGCATTCCCACCAGGTCATCCTCCACTCCGCTGACCCTTTCTTCTACATCCGAGATCTGAGCTTTCTGTTTATCAATGTCTGTTCGGATGGCTGCTAGTGAGGCTGTGACTGCCTCTGACACTGATGAGGACACCGCAACCTGAAGTGATGCTAGGATATCTGGGGCTAGTAGTTTGGCCACTGCTATGGCCATAGATTTACATGAGATTGCCAGACCTGGAATTTGTTCTTCATATTCCTCCCCCGACATTGCAGTTAGGGTGGATTCCTTCTGGTCCCCTTGGAGTGCTGCTGCTTGAGACTGTGCTATAGCTTGCTTGAATGAGTCTCCCTTCTCACTCTCCCCAGGTTCAGCTTCCTTCATGTCCTGTACTCGAAGCAGGGTACCCTCATTCATATGCTGCAAAGCGTTAGTGATATTTTCCCACTGTGAGTTCCGTTGTCTGGGCTGCGATGGGGGGATTGCTGCTGGTTTAGCATTTGCTGTTGGCTGTGGGAGTGTGATCTGTCCAGCCTGCCCTGGCTCGTCTCTTTGCCCCAGGGATGATTCCCCTTCATGCTGCGCCAGATTTGTGATGCCTCCTGCCTCCCAATCTGACCCCTGTATTTGTGGCTGTTTTTCAGAGGCCCACTCACTGTTTGCTGCCTGGTCATCCGCCTGGACTTGAGAGGGGACCGCCGTTGCGCTGATTGTGCGCCCGCTCCTAGTGGAGGGGAGGCGGGCCCATTTTGGCCGGTGGCTCTTACCCCGGGATACTGTTTCGGGGGTTTACGGGCTCCCGCCTCATTTTTAGGGCGCTCCGGTTCCGGGGCTGACGCGCTGTTTCGGGCACTACTCTGCCGTAAAATTGCCGGTTTATGGGGGGAGGGGCTCTGGGGGGGTTGGGGGGGGGTGGGAGCTCTCACCCCTGGCTGCTCCTCATGGAGGGCCCCGGAAACCCCGAAGTCGTCAATTTCTTAACACCTCTTCACCAATGTTTTTGAAAAGAGTTAGGGTACGTCCACAAGGCACTGGTTTTCTGTCGGATTTTCAGATGTTTTTCGGATTTGAAAAACTTCTGTAAACCCCCTCCCTAGATTTTTAATAAAAACCAAATGTAGTCCATACGGCTAGATCTTTCATGGGAAATCCAAAAGTCTATAAAATTGAAATTTTTTTTCTTCCCACGGGTTTTTCGGGCAAACATTACAGGGGTTTTTCACTACTCAATTTTCTTACTCATCCTGTTTTCTCACTTTTAATTTTGAATTCGGGGTGTGTTTTCTGGGCCTTACTGGGTACTCAACTGTGAGGCAACAGGTCTGCAGTATAGCAACCCTGCTGGGGAGCCCATCAGGAGATCAAACAGGTCTGTAACTATAGTAAAATTTAAGGTTACCCCAGGTAACCCCAGTGTTCCCCAAGTGAGGGCCTCACTAGGGAACACTAGGGTAACCTGGGGTCGCTCTAGATTTGTGTGGCCGCCCTCATAGGGGATGACCCAAGAGGATTTGTGGGGGCTTGATAGGGTGGCACAGGGAAAGTACATATTCTTACTATAGGGCCTTGATTGTGAAGTGTTTTTGCCTTAAGACCGCATCAAGTTGTTTTCGGTCGTGGCAGTGGCCTGTACTGTAAGTTACCAGACTGTTGCTGGTTTATAGGCTGTGCCGGTTTATAATATATATGCATCAGAGTTATATCTTAGGAAATTGTGGTTATCGATAAAAAGGGATTAATTGTGTATAACGTTTTTAATATTGTGTATAATAAAGATGTGATATTTAATATGGGGGGGGTTATGTTTTTTCTGTGATAAGTTTTTGATACCCTGATCTTGATATATTTTCCAGTGATATTTTGACCCGAAGAACTGCTGCAGCCCATACAAGAGGGGATATCTCAGAATAGGTAGGACACTGTTAATGGACACATATTGCAAAGTGACTTGTTTTTGCAAGATCTTTAACATAAAAAGCAATCTTTGTAGTGAGACAACCCCTTTAACTGTTCAATAAAAAGGGGGACGGCTGAATCTATGAACTGCGGCCAAAAGCTATCGCCCTTTATGTTAAGAAACAAATGTCAAAATACCGGTCAGATAATCAGACCGGTATTTTGTCAGCACCATGTGGACGCGCCCTTAGACTTAGAGAAAATTCAAAATGTCCAATATAACACAAATATAACATCCTAGGATATCAACAGGAGAATCCAGCCTTACATATAATAATTTTAAGGGTTAGAAACATTCTCCTGTTGAGTGATCTGTGCAGACATCAATCCTCCATTCACTTTGCTTGTTTTTAGAGGAATAGCCCACTTCTGACACCAAAAGTGATTTTATTTGTTCTAATCTAAATAGGTTCAAAATTTTCTAGTCAATTTCTTAACACATCCTCACCCAAGTTTTGGAAAAGAGTTAGGGCATGTCCCCATGTCAAGAGTTTTTGGCCGGTTTTTCAGCCGGTTTACGGTTTTTCAGACCGCCTGAAAAACTGGCCGAAAATGAGCACAATTATGCTCTATGGAAAACCCGTGCAGCAGTCCTCACTGCACGGGTTTTGCCGTCAGATGGTTTTGTCGCCGGCGGTCCGGCGGCAAAACATTGTAGAGGCACAATCTTCCCTCCGGTTTTGGGACAGAATCTGTGCGTCTCAATAGGAGGGGGGGGAGGGCTCTTCTCCGCTCATCGCGGAGAAAAGCCGTCCACCCTGCGGCCGTGGGGACGGACGCAAAACAGGACAAATACCGGCCGGCAAACCGACCGGTATTTGTCCTCTGCAGTGGGGATGCGCCCTTAGGCTTAGAGACAATTCAAAATGTCCAATATACAATAAATATAACATCCTGCGATATCAACAGGAGAATCCAGCCTTACTTATAATAATTTTATGGGTTAGATACACTCTCCAGTAGAGTGTATCTAACATGATATCGACACCAAAGAAATTCTGCATCCTGTGCTAAATTCAGGTTAAAGGGGTTCTCCGGGAAATTATGAAAAATAAATAAACTACATGTCATAATGAAAAATGCCTACATACCTTTAATTAGAAAAGTCTGCTCATTTTGTCTAGAGGATAATCATAATAGCAGAAGAAAATGGTCGCCGTGATCCTTCCTGTATAGAAACCTGTCCTGGATGCAAAGTACAGCAGTAGGACAGACTCTCAGTTACTTCCTAGTTAGGCTGACTGACATCACTAAGTATGTGTGCTGTACTTAATCAGACTAAGAGACTTGTGGTGCGGGCCGGGCCCTGTACAAAGAACTATTTCCAATTAGGGCGACCAAAACTTACGGGAGCAGCTCCCACCCAAGAT
>JAODAL010057114.1:0-22881 GCA_025379985.1 Phyllomedusa bahiana
ATTAACCCCTGGATGTAAATTCGCAATAAAATTTTGAGCACCCAAAAAATTTAAAGTGGTTTTGTATTTTTAAAAATGCGTTTTTTTAAAATTTTGAAAAAAACGGGAAGGCTTAATCCCCTTTGGGTTTTTGAATGTCTTTTGCGCTGCGGGGAAAACGCACACGGGGATTTTAAAAACCAATAACCCAAAAAAAATTAAGAAATAGAACATTCAGAGAACATTTCTCTGAGACAAGTGAAACACCACAAAAGTCGCTATAAAAAAATTAAAATTCTTAAAAGAAAGAGTTCAGCAAGGGCGGGACCCCCCCCTGTTGAAAACAGTGGGGGAAAGGGGGTGGGGAGCCCCGGGCGTCGCGCCCGGATTTTTATAGGGGGGGCGTCACAAAACCCCGGGGTCTCTGATTGGCTTCCCCTCTGCCTTGTATGCGGGCTAGGGCCCCCTTTCTTTCCTCCCAGGGGGTTTTTTCCCCCCTGTAGCCCCATGGGGTTCGCGCCTTTTTTATCAATAAAAAAGCAAAACTCGTTCCCCCGAATTTCCCAAAGTTCGATTTTTTTTCCCAAAACCGAATTTTTTCCTGAAAATTTAAAACGAATTCCATTTTTTAAAAATGTTTTCCGCCCATTTTTAAATTTAATAATTTCGGGGTCGTTCCTTTATTTAAAAGGGGGGGGTTTTTTTGCCGACCAATGAGAAGAGCTTACGAATTTGAGTTATGTTTTTCCCCCGGAAATTTTTCTATATGAAAATTTCCTGATGTAGCGGGGGTGATGGGCCCAAAGGGTTTTGGACAAGGGTTTTTGATGAGGGTTTTTTTTGGAAAAAGGGTTTTTTAGCTCTTTTACAGAAAATGTTTAAACTCAAAAAAAAAAACGATTTTTAATTTACTCCACGCCGCAGGGAGCTGGGGTTTTTCAGGGCCCCCATTTTTTTTTTTAAAATTTCCCAATGGGACAGAGTATTTGCGCTCTAAATTGGGCCCGGGAAAAGGGAAGGGCCCCACTATTTCAACCAATCCTCTTTTCTCCCCTTTTTTATTGTATTTTTAATTTGCCCCTTTTTTTTATTTTGAGGGTCAAAATTTAACCCCCATGGGTTTTAATAATGGGTAAACTTGTCAAAGCTAGGTTTTTTATTGGGGGGGGTTTCTCCCGGGCCCAATGAGAAAACGCTTACAAAATTTTTAAATACGTTTTCCCCAGAAATTTTCCCAAACCCAATTCCTGTTTTTTGCGCCATCACTGGCAAAGGTTGTTAGTGATTTGATTATGTTGTTTTGAAGGTTTTAGCTCTTTTTAAAGAAAAAGTTTTTACACCTAAAAAAAAACGTTTTTATTTACTAATACCCATGCCGCCGGAGCTGAGATTTCAGTCCCCCCATTCTCCTAGACAAAACCAATTTGGGACAAGTAGCTCGCTCTCTAAATTGGCCAGGATAAAAAGCCCCGTAGTGAACCAATTACCCTTTTTTCTGCATTTTTTATTTGAAATTTTAAAAAACCCCCTCCTTTTTTTTTTGATCGGTAAATACTATCCATGGTTTTTAAAAAGGGGTTCCCCTTGCCCCTATTCTGATTGGCTGGTTTTTTGAAACCCAAGGGAAAAGCGCAAAACCTTTTAAATTTAGTTTTTTTGGCCCCCCCCCCTTTCCCCCCCCCCCCGGAAATCTTCTATATCAAATTCCCTGATGTTGCCCCTTTCCCGTCGACAAACACTTTGTTAGGGAAATTTTATTTATGTATTTTTTTTGGGAAGGTTTGAGCTCTTTTTTCAATAATTTTTTTACCCTAAAAAAAAAACGATTTTTTGATTCATACTCCATGTCTAGGGAAATTAAAAGGGGAAATTTCTTTTGTGTCTTACTTTTTTTTCCCTTTTAAATTTTTTAAATGACCCTTTTTTTCCAACCCTTTAAAAGTTTTTAGAAACTTTGATTTTTTCCCTTTATTAATGAAAATTTTTATAACCCCATTTTTTATTCTTGTACTGTTTAAACCATAGAGAAATTTTCCCCCGTTCCTTTAGTTCTAGTTCACACGCCTCCTTGGCTCTTTTTGACCACTTTCCAACAAAGGTTGCCGGGCGGGGGTTTGTCGAGCGTGCAAGCTTTTGCACTTTCCCGACCCGCATCTTTGCATGCCTCGGATACCCCGGAATGTGGTGCGTCCCCCCCCCAAAAACCCCCCACCCCGCGCCCATTGCAAAACCCCTTCATGTTAGGCACGGGCTAAAAGGGGCGAAGGCTGCACCAAAAACATCGCATTCGGGTTCCGGACAGGGGATTTGGGATCGGTGAGGCGCAGTTTTCCCCAGAAAACAGGCGCAACTCCCGGTCCCTACAGTCGCCCCAAATTTTTCTATAGATGAAGTTTTTTTTCATAAAAATTTTTCCCCTGCAAGGGTTTCATGCCAATCTATTAACATCAAGGACTTTTTTACATAAATTGAAATTCTCCCCTTAGCAATTAAAGTCCCCTGGGGGACCCCCGATTTGGATTTTGTCAAATGGATTTTAGATAGATTTAAAAAAATACAGTAATAAATTCAGGGAAACCCAAACCCCCCACCATCTTTTTTTGGGTGTGGGATACCCCTTTGTAAACCTCTCTTTTGTTTTCATTCCTCGTTTTTTTGACTGTTTGGGGGTTTTTCAATTTTGCTTTTTTTGGTTTCCAAAATTTTTTCAACCCCCGAATTTTTTTGAGAAAAATTTTTGTGGTTTGGGGGTTGGGGGGTTTTAAAAGTGTTTAATTTTTTAAAAAATTTTAAAAACAATTTATGCCAAATTTTTTCTTTTTGTTTTCTGTGGTTTTTTTCCCCCGCAGTACTTTTCAAATGTTTTATTTTATTTTAATGCCTACTCCTTTATTGGCTTTGGGATTTCAAATTGTTTTAAATTTTCTTTCCTTTAATTTCTTAGTTGGCCTTTCCCTTTGTGGTTTTAAATTTTTTGCTCCTTTAAAGTGTAATTTGGGTTTTATCAATTTTAGATTTAAGCCCTCTGTTTAAAAGTCAAACCATTGCTCCATGAATCTTTAAAAGAAAATTAAAAAAATACTTATCCCCCGTAAAAACCCCCCCGGCTTTCTTTTCTCCAATGGAAATTGAAACCAGAAGTTTTTAAAAACACTAAAATTTTAAAAAAAACTTTTTCCCTGTTTTTTAAAACCCCTGCAAAGAAATTTTAGGGAAAACCTTACCCCTTTTTGGGCAAATTTAAATTACCAAAATGATTTATATTTGCCAGGTGAGCAGTACAACTCTATTTGAAAAAACCCTTTGTCATACCGTCTATTGACTTGTTTTAGGATGGGTGCATTAGTTCTAAAATTAAAAAAAATTTTTACCCATGCCCAAATACACTTATAACAGTATGTAGGGCAAACAGTATGTAGCAGCACTTTTTCAAGAATTATTTACCTGTGTATTTGGTTGAACAGTTATACTGACAATAATAAGATCCATTGACTGACATAGTATACATTTATTGTGCACAGTTGAAATGAAAAACTCAGTTTCCTCAGTTTACTTTCAATATAGATGAAGTTGCTATGTTACAAATTACAAATACTGGCCAAACATATACCAAACATACACTGCATAGGTAACTGAGCATATATGTTAAGTGATGAGGTTTTGCTGGCATATAAACAGACGATGCAAAAGGGATGTGGTGTGAATTTAGATTAATACCTATGTTTATTCTTGTTTCACTGCTAATTTGCTATCATATTGAGAACCAGATCATGTAAATGACCTTATTTTTTCTTGGACTGATCCCAGAAACAACGGGTGAATGAAGGATTCAGATAAACCTGTCTGTCTGTATGAAAAATCCTTTTCAGTGTTTACTGAAGGTTTTCTGGCACAAGCTATAGCTTTAATAATAATAATCTTTATTTATATAGCGCCAACATATTCCGCAGCACTTTACAATTTGGAGGGTGTAGGTACAGACAAAAGAAAATACACTTTGCACAATGAAAAGACCTCACTTTACAGATGAGACCCTAGGAGATAGGTGCCCTGCTTGCAAGAGCTTACAAACTATTTAGGTTGTATGGTGAGACGATATGGTAAGAATTTGCTAGATATACAATGGACCAGCCATGTGACATAAATATGGGGGATTGTTATATGTAGAATTCGGATGGACCTGCCACATCAAACAGTAACATCTAATACATTTAAGTGCCGAAAATGAGATGAGTGGCGCTTGGAGTGGGGGTGGTGGGGTAAGCCATTAGGAATTCTGGTAGGCCAGATGGAGAAAGCAAGTAATCCTCAGGGTGGCCCTTTGAAAGCTATGAGAGTTTATGAGTGGCTCAGATCCGCGCCGACGTTTAGCTATCTTCCAGAGAACAGCGTGCTGCACGTGTGAAGTCCTTAAGACGGCATGGGAGGTTCGGAATGACTTGATGGAATGTAATATTTGATATCATCATCAGAGCGGAGATGATCAGTAGGGTGGTAGAAAGATGATGAGGGAGGGGATGTAGTAGGAGCAGCCGCTGTGGAGAGCTTATGGGGTGAAAGTGATGAGTTTTATGTCTGTATTCTATAACTGAATGGGCAACCAGAGAAGTCACTAGGACACAGAGGTTAGATGGCAATCAGTATAGAGCGGCTGAAAAGAAAGACAAGCCTGGATTTGCTGCATTCAGACAAGAATTGGATAGTGGAGTGTTTACAGAGGAGGGAGACCGATAAGCAAGAGAGTTACAGTAGTCTTAGAATAGAAGGAATAAGACAACAATGAGAGTTTGAGTTATTTCCACAGTTAGAAACAGCAAGGACTTGATTTTGGGAGATGGTTCTTGAGGGTGCAGGTGACAAGATCGGGCAATGGAACATGGATACTTAGGGGATGAAAGACAGATTGGAATCAAGTATAGAACCCCAAGACAACAGCGGGTCTGCTCCTATTGAGTTATGGGTGGTGCCTGACACACTGAACAAAATGGCAGGGTAAGTCGGGTTAGTAATGGTGGGGATACTATAAATGTTTTTCAGTTTTAGGTAAGGTTTAAGTTTAAGAATGCAGGGAGACATGATTTCAGAGACAGTGGTCAGACAGTCACTGGTGTTTTTTTGTAGCAGGGCGGGTGATGTCCCGGGAGGAGGAGTATAGTTTGAGTGGTCATCATCATAGAGATGGTTACTGGAGAAGCCAAATCTGCTGATGGTTTGTCCCAATGGGGGCTGGTGTAGATTTAAAAGAGGATTAAGGGACCAAGAAACGGATCCTGAGGAACCCCTACACGCAAAAGGAAGAGAGAAGGAGGATAGACACCCCAAATGAACACTGAAGGAGCTGTGTAGAAAGGTAAGAACCAAGCCGAGAGCGGTGTCCTGGAGATCAATGGTGCCTGATCATAAGCGGAGGAGAAGGTGTGATCAACAGTGTCAATAGCTGCAAGAGAGATCAGAAGAAGCAACACGAGTATATGCCCTGAATTTAGCAGTGTAGGGAGATCATTGGAGACTTTAGTTAGAGCAGTTTCTGTGGAGTGTAGGGTGCGGAAACCTGATTGTAGAGGATAGAGAAGAGAGTTAGCAGAGAGATAGCAGATCAGGCTTTGTACAAATAAGTGGCCACAGAATAGATTGGATATAATTGAGGATGCTGATGCGAAAGGAAGATTTGAATTACCCTAGCAAGATTGGAACTAGTTTTTTTTTAAATAAATAGGTTTTAATCCTTGTCACGGTTCACGCTGTGGTCCCTGCCGGACCGTCGCCATGTTCCTGCCTGCCTTGCCTCCGCTGTGGCTCCCTGTGTAGGGGTCTCGGTGGCCTGTGCCCCATTGCTGTATACTTTCCCGTCCTAGTTTTTGTCTCTGTTGCTGCGTGTGTTTGTACTTGTGCTCCCAAACCCTCTCTCCTGCTTCCTAGGGCGCGCGTGCGGCAGCTTTCTGCTCCTTTATTGGGTCAGTATCTCAATTACCTGCCTCTTGATCGGTGACCCTTGGCTATAAGAGGAACTTCCTGTCTTTGCTCCAGTGTCAATTCATTGTTTTTGTTGTATAGTGTTTCTCCATCAGAGCTCCTGGCTTCTGCTATTCAGGACTTAACCCCTGAGATGCCTGGTTCAGTTCCTGCAGTCCATCAGAACTCCTAACCACCTGTCCCCAACCCCCCCACCCCCCACCACCTTCATTTATCTGTCCTTGTACCAGTCCAGTACTTGCTGTATAACCTGTCTAGTTACCTGCTGTGTTCCTGTCATTGCATACGTTTACCTGTCATTGTACCTATCTGCCACCACCTAGGACTGAAGTCTTCCTACAGCTACGCATCTGCCTCCATCGCTTCCAGTGTCTGTGTTCCTGTTCTGCACCTCGGCTGTCACCATAAGTAACCACCTCCGGGGTAGCGTCCTTAGGGTTCCCCACGTCAAAGTCCATCCGGCGGGCTCCAGGAGAGTGCCGGGGGCCCTTAGACCACCGCTGCCTGGCGTGGGCCTCTATCTTTTCCATCTTGCCCGTGGTGATCACAGTGAATCCACACCCATTTACCAACGATCAACGTATCGGTGCATACTGACCTCACGGATCGTTACAGTATGAACTGACCTCGTTCACTTCCGTAACAATTCTATATTAGCCATTACTGCTATTGCTGCATACATATATACATACCACATATACTCGGGTATAAACCAACCCGAACATAATCCAAGGCACCTAATTTTGAGACAAAAAAACTGGGAAAACTTATCGACTTGAGTATAAGTCTAGGGTGGAAAATGTGGTGGCTACTGCTAAATTTCAGAGATAAAACTGGATACCAATAAAATTACATAGACCGTTTAATGTTCCCCATAGATAGGTATAGGCAGTTTAATGTCCCCCATAGGCAGGAATAGGCAGTAAAATGTCCCTATAGGCAGGTATATGTCCGGCATAGGCAAGTATAGGGGGTATGGGCAGTTAAATGTCCCCCCATATGGCAGGTAATGTTCCTTCATGTCAGCAGGTATAGGCAAGGGTTATAAAAAAAATAAAAAAAATACAAATACTCTACTTTCTCCCCCTCTGTTCCGATGCGCTCTGTCTTCTGGCACAGGCAGTGTGATGTTATCAGGCTGTGGAGGCAGTGGGATGACACAGCACGCAACCTGTGCTGGATACTCCGGAAGGCTGCTCACTCTCTGCTCCGCAATAGTATCTTCAGCTGTATCCGCTCCCGGAGTAGTCACATACAGCTGAAGTGATCCCCTACGGACGCCGCTGATGACTCGCATATAAGCCGAGGAAAGCCTTTTTCAGCACATTTTTTTGTGCTGAAAAACTCGGCTTGTGCTCGAGTATATATGGTTTATAAATTTGCAATATATGTATCTGTACACACATATTACACTTGTAGAAATTGGTTAAATCCACAATAATTTTATCTTGCGGACTTTGGAGACCAGCCTTTCTGTTTTACAAGACATTGGAGACATGATGCATCTCTCATAGTCATGGCTGAGTGACAGTATATTAATTCCCACTTCAAATTTGTCTTCACAAAATGTAACCGCGGTTTCGCTAGTGTGTGTCAAAACAATAATCAGAATGTTTGTAATAGTCTAGAAGATTTAACAGAGTTCAATTTTTTCTCTTAATGCTGTCCTTTATTGCTGATTTCCTCCTGCTTAAAAATTAAGCTGCTTGGGTATTAGGAATATTGTACACTTATTGTGCAGCTGCGAGAGTGGAGACCTAGCTGTTGGTGTTAGCCGAGCTCTCCATTGGAAGGCAGGGATGATTTATTAGCGTTCCTGCCTTCCCAAGCACAGTATATACATACAAGAAGGAAACATCCTGGTGCTGGTGTTCACGTAACTGCTGGGGCTTAGTAGTTGCAGAGGCTTCTGGGTCATAACAGACCCAGATCAGCTCTGCAGTTGGTACAGGGGACTGTATTACACAGGTGACTGGAGGTAAATTATCAGGGGAAATTAGAATAAAAAAGGAAAAAAAAAACCTTTATGCAAAAATGCCCACTGGAGCAAGGCTGCTTAACACCATTTTGGACCCGGGGCAGAGCTGTGCATTGGCCCCCTCCACAACATGACAACATATCGCTACCAGAAATTGACTGAATAATACCACTATACCATTAATGAATAAAGATCAGTATGCCAAGACCAATATTACTGCCATAGAGTTGTACACAGGTGCTGTACACACATACAGTGAAGTTACATCCAGGGACTCACTGGAGACGTCTTCTCTGATAAGTCATTCACTTTCCTTTTTCTTCTCCACCCGTTTCAGACTGCCATGACGATTTCTCCCAGCCACAACTCATTCCTGCTGAATTTGCCACAGAAATACCTTAGACTTCGCACTTTTCCATCATCTTCCTACCTGTTTCTCACCACAGAACAAACTCCCTGTTGGGTAGTAGGTGGAAATGGGGAGGGGGAGATTATGGGGTATTAAGAGGGTTGTATTTTGAATTGGCACTAAGCCACATAAAATTTAAAATGTGAAGTCTTATAATCCTTTCTTTAACTTTATCTATTTTATTGAAAAACAGCTAACAATTTTGCCAACATTTTGTGTATATTTGCAGTTGTTATCCTCCTGCACCTTGCCAATAAATCCAGCGCAATCAATTCATCATTTTAATGTGCATACTGGATTTCTTTAGTGTTGCAAGAGGAGCTGCTGAATGACAGGCGGCCGGACACACGTGCATGCAACGTTTCAAGGGCTCACACTCCATCTTTCTCTAGCCTGCACATTTAGATCTGACGTTATAACTAGGGAGCTTGAAATTATCTCCCAGTGCAGACTATCCTGTGGTTGCACTGGATAAATAGTGGCTGCCATATATGTAATTAAAAAAGGCAGTTGGCCAAATAACACAATGGTCGTGGTAACAGGCAAGAGACTATGAGGTGATAATTGTGGGTTGTATTTTGAGTTAGCACAAGGCCACACAACAAAATGGTTGAGGGGGGAAGGGTAGGAGAGCAGGTTCAGGCCATAGTTTACAGGCACAATCTTCTGAGGGGAGAAAAAGGACCAACCATCTGGAGATTGTGCTACAGCTATGGCCTGTACCCCCCAGAATCAGATTATGTAACCTGAACTTTTAAGTGTTGTTTTGTTTCTACAGATTTCCCAAGCTGGACTATGCTGGACTAATTTTACTATGTTGAACCAGCGTTGAATCCATTTCTATAGTAAAATGGGCAATGAGGGGTATCAGGGAGATTTTATTTTTAATAAAGTGTTTTTTTGTGTTGAGTCAGTTTGTTTCACCATTTTATTACAATATTAGTATGGAAGTGTCTGACAGATGCCTCTCAATTATTAGCGCGGGGGTCTAGTGTCAGCCAGCGATGATTTTTGCTACTCCCAAGGCTGACACTAGTTCCTTCTCACTTTTAATCCAATACCCAATGCATGAGCCAGCTTACTGTCAGAAGTGGACCCTCTAATATGACAGTCCGATTCGTGGGATGGGAAAGGACCAATATCTATGGACCTTCCCATCCTGCAGCTGCCGATACTACCTTTGGTTCTGAAGAAAGGGGTGTTTTTTTTTCTTTTAATTATCTACTTCTTGATCAGAGAAAAAAAAAGCTGACATGGGATCTTCCCATTTTTTTGGAACCACCCAAGGTAAAACCAGCAGCTGCAAGTTGAAACTAACAGGATGGGAAGGTCTATGAATATCAAGCCTTTTCATGTTAAAAATACCAGCCCGCAGCCGTTCCAGAAGTGCACCTTCACATTAAAGGGGCAGGTTGTGACAGTAACTCATCTCTTCCAGTATGCTTGGTGCATTGGGTACTGAGCTGATAGTTATATGGAGTTAGTGTCAACCTTCGGGAGACAAAAAACCACAGTCGATTGACACCAAGCCCTAGTGCTAGTAATAATAATCTTTATTTATATAGCACCAACATATTCCACAGCACTTTACAATTTAGAGGGCATAAGTATGGACAAAACCAAACATTACATAGTAGAAAGCTACTTACAGATCAGTCCCGGGAGAGCCCTTGGGCCTGCTACGAGAGTTACATCTTCAGGGTGTATGGGTGACACAAATTGTGAGAAGCATAGGCCGGCAATGCCTCAGGTAGTTAGGTAGGAGAGGCCAACAAAGTAGGTGGGGCAGACAAGACCAATAGGTGGCTCGGGTAATAAGCAGGTAGGCCCCACTAGGTAACAGGCAAGGGACAATAGGTGGGTAAAGGTAAGACTCCATTAGGTGGGTTATAAGCAGTAACCCCATGTAGTAGCTTGGTCTCCTAGAAGCTGGACCCCAGGTAGATAGGTAGGCAGGCAAGGCCCCAAGCATATAGAAAAGCAGGCCATTCCTCAGGTAGATTGGTAGTCTCCAAGAAGGTAGTCCACAAGGTGGAGGTCCAATAGGTGGTAGGGCCCATATAATTAGGTTGGCAGTTTGGCAGGGTAGGCCCAGGTTAGAAGTGTCCTTTCGCTATCCAGGTGGTTAAACGCCGGAATGGCGGATCCTCGTGCCCACCCGGGACGCAGAGGAACCACGCAGTGGGTACCGAAGTGCAGTCTGGATACCGGTGCTGAAACGGACAAGGCACCACAGGTTTAGCCATTAAATGGATGGCACAGTCACAGGACGATAGCAGACTTGGTTACGCCATTAACAGCAGGAATTTGGCAGACGGTTAGGGATACACATCAACACTGACGATGCACATGGAGGAATACCGGCCGATCAGGCACTTCACAACCTCACAGTTTGAGGCCCTGAAATTACACTCCCGGCACTTTATTAGGTACACCAGCAAAGTAAAGGGTTGGACTCCCTTTTGCCTTCAGAACTGCCCAATTCTTCGTGGCATAGATTCCACAAGGTGTTGCAACGGATGCCTTCATTTGGGTACCGGGCCCGAAAAAGTCCAGAAAATATTCCCCACACCATGACACCCCCACCACCAGCCTGAACCGTTATACCAAGGAAAGGATGGGACCATCTTTCTGTTGTTGACGCAAATTTGACCCTACCATCGAATGTCGCAGCAGAAATCGAGACTCATCAAGACCAGGGCAACGTTTTCCCATTGCCAATATTTGTCCAATTTCGATGAGTTGGGCAAATTGAGTTCAGTTTCCTGTTCTTCTGAAAGGAGTGGCACCCGGTGTGGTCTTCTGCTGCTGTAGCCCATCTGCCTCAAAGTTCACCGTACTGTGTGGTTCAGAGATGCTCTTCTGCATTTACCTTGGTTGTAACGGTGTGGCTATTTGATCACTGTTGCCTTTCTATCAGCTCGAACCAGTCTGCCCTTTCCTTTAAACCCTCGGGCATTCAGCAAGGCATTTCCCGCCCACAGGACGGGCCGCCACACGGGATGTTTTTCTTTTATCGGACCATTCTCTTCAAACCAGAGATGGTTGTGCTTGAAAATCCCCAGGAGACAGCAGTTTCTGAAATACTCAGACCGGGCCCTTCTGGCACCAACACCATGCCACGTTAAAGGCACTCAAATCATTTCTTCCCCATACTGAGCTCGGGTTTGAACTGCAGAGATGTCTTTAACCATGCCCTAAATGCCTAATGCACTGAGTTGCCGCCATGTGATTGGCGTTAAAAATTTAAAGTGTTAACGAGCGTTGGGAAACAGGGTAACCTAAAAAGGGGCCGGTGAGTGTACATCTTCCGGTCGGCCCCCAAGATCCCTAACTGCTATCACACCTCTGTCCACTCCTGCACTTGGGCACTCATAGGCACTTTCTGTATTTTGTACAGTCGGGTGGCGGTTCACCCCATTTTTCTGAAAAACCACCCCCTATTTAGAAAAAAGGCTGGACCATTGAAATTTGGCCCACTTTTACCGTATGTTTCACCCATACCCCTAATAATTGTAAGCCTCCGGCGGGCCCTACCCCTTGTGTCTCTTTTGTAAGTACTTTTAATGTGTAAATGACTATTTTTTATCTTTAAAATTTGTAAATGCTGGGGAAATATTTTGGGCCCTTATAGAAAAAAGATTTTTATTATTATTATTCCTTAAAAAACCGGGGGCCCGAGGCACTGGACAGAACGGGGAACGCTGTCTTTTTAAATTCAATCAGTTTTCCTCGCGGGCCTAGAGGGGCACGTGTGCACACAGAACGCCAGGAAGCTGGAGGAAGCAATGGTGACTCAGACCTGCCAGCAGAAACAGCTGCAGGACTGCCAGGAATCGAAAACGGCTACGGAACCAGGGTGTCGCAGAAGCGGCCGGGACACGAGAGACATGGACACGCTGAAGGTCCTTAGCAGGGACCGCAGCGTGAACCATGACAGTAGATCCCAGGTAGATAGGAAAGCCCCAGGTAGGTAGGTGGGGAGGCGGGGCTGATATTAGTAAATAAAACAAACAAAAAAAAAAAATGGAAAAACTTTCTTATTCCTAGTCCCTCAACAAGTGACAGCCCAAGGGGGCCCCCGGTGGTAGTTCTACCTTAGTGATTAGGCATGTAGGAAAGGTAAAAAGCTTGGGTTTTCACCTGCTTCCCCATGGTCCCCCTATACTCAAGGGGCCCCCAAGCAGCTGTCTAGCATTCCCAATCATTAAGATGGCTGTGCCCCAGAGGTCTTTTTGACCTTATCGGGGTACAGTATGTAAAATAAATAATAATAAAAAAATACAAAAAATAAAATATTAAAAAACATTAAAAGCCCAAACTGCAACTTTTAACCCCGAAGATCTTAAAACTGTATGTCATCTTTATATAAATGTCCGTGATGGAAAAGTGACACAATTACAAAATTTATTTTAGTGCCACTTTTGCTGTTAAAAAAATAAAAAATATGAAAACTGACTTTTTTCTACTATGTTCTCGAATATTAAAAAAAACAAAAAAAAACCAGTTTCCCTGTTGTCTGTAAGCAGTTAATAGTCTTTTGTGGCAAGCTAAGTAAATTGCCTACAGAAAGAACATTGCAGTCAGTCTTGTACAATTTTTTTTCTAGCTTTTTAGGATGTTGGGTGAGGAGTACTGTTGAGTGATCCCTAAAAAGATAGAGATCGAGTCGATTCTCGATTTTGAGTAGATCGATTTGACGGTTGATTCGATCTCGAGCCGGTCTTTGGTCTCCATTAAAGTCAACGGTAGATTTCAGGTTAATTTTTATAGATATACAGGTGAGGAGAAGCAGGAGTTATCATCAATAACAGAAAACTGGATACGTGGAACAATTTGGTGAAGAAAATTTGGCTCTAAGGGTCACAGAAAAAAATTGAGAGGCTAAAACAATTAATTCCTTTAAATGGATAACTGAAAAGATGAGGCCAGCGTAGCTATAGGAGTTGCAGCGCTAGCAGCTTCTACGGGGCCCCCTTTTACACATAATAAAACCTGGTATGGAACTGGCACAGGTAACTGGCCGGAGCCCCCTATCACTTTTTGCACTAGGGCTCGAGAACATGTCATATATGTGGTGGCAGCAAGAACATCCCAACAGGGAACATGGAGGTTCAGCTGGCAGGGCCGTCGTTATAGGGGGTGCAGTGGTAGCCAGGGCTGCCATCAGTCATCTATTAAACATTTCAGGGCCACATGCAGCTAAATCAAATGGAGCCCCAACCCAGTAATATTTCTTATTTTTTAACATTTCCGTGGGTCTCTTTTTGATTAGGGTCCCTGACAGGAGTTTTGCCCTATTGGCACCCCTGCCAGTTACCATGTGCCATTTCCAATACCAGTGACTTATTATGTGTCAAAGGAGCTTTTGGGACAACTCAGGATGCAGGGCCCCGTAGAGGCTGCTACCGCTGCACCCCCTATAACTACGCCGCTGCCAGTTGAACCTCCATCGTCCCCGTTGGGATTGTTCTTGCTGCCACAACATATACCACATGTACAAAGCTTGCAAGTAGAGGCGTAACTTGAAGTTCTTGGGCCTTGGTGCAAGAAATGAAATGGGGCTCCTGCCAGTTACCATGTGCCACAACCTCAAACAGTCACAATCCAAACTCCACTATGGTGAAGACCAAAGAGCTGTCAAAGGACAGCAGAAATAAAATTGTAGCCCTGCACCAGGCTGGGAAGATGGAATCTGCAATAGGCAAGCAGTTTGGTATGAAGAAATAATCAACTATGGGAGCAATAATTAGAAAATGGAAGACATACAAGATCACTGATAATCTCCCTCAATCTGGGGCTCCACACAAGATATCACCCCATGTGGTCAAAATGATCACAAGAACGGTGAGCAAAAATCCCAGAACCACATGGGGGGACCTAGTGAATGACCTGCAGAGAGCTGGGACCAACGTAACAAATGCTACCATCAGTAACACACTACGCCACTACGGTCCGTCTAAAGCTTGCTAGAGAGCATTTGGATGATTCAGAAGAGTACTGGGAGAATGTCATATGGTCAGATAAAACCAAAGTAGAACTGTTTTGTAGAAAAAGAAATAGATTTCTTTCTACAGTAGCATGACCACCAAACCAGTAAAAATTACCTTTTTGACACTCAACAACATTTTCAACACGAAATTAGGATTTGAAATAAGATTTCTTCCTAGAAGAACATTTGCTAACGGTGTCTTCTGCAGTAGCTGAACCCCCCAAAAAAGCAGAAATTAACTTCTGGGCACTCAGAATAAAGATGGGAAACACGCAGCCAGAAATATAAAAAATATAAAACTATTGCTGTCTATGATTTCCTAAGCTTGCTGTACCCACCCACCAACTAATCTAACTAGCTGCTACCACCAAGGGTGCCAATAGGGCAGTACTCCTGTCAGGAGCCCTAATCAAAAAAGGGTTCACAAATATGTTAAAAAAAAAGAACTAGTAATGAGTGGGGGCCACATTTGATTTGGCTCTATAGGGCCCAGAAACGCTTATTAGAGGACTAATGGCAGACAGATTGATGACTGATGAATGACTGATGTTAATGGATGACTGATGAAATGTGTATTTCACACTGTGAAGAAGATGTGCTACAGTTTACTAGTCTGTGACATCGGCAACCGGGACATCGAAATCGTCAAAGACCCATGCTTGATTCATTTTGATAAATGTCAAACGATCCACATTGTCAGGGGAAAGAGACACCCCACCAGTTATCACCCCACCAGCTGTGCTGAATGTGTGTTCCGAGATAACTCTGGCTGCTGGGCAAGCTAAAACTTCTATGGCGTGTTGAGCCAGCTCAGGCCATTCATCCAGTTTGGACATCCAGAAGTCGAATGGGTCCAGACTAAGTCCAAAAACATCGGGGTTGAGCCGCAGTTAGTCATGGACCATGGTCTTAAGGTGGTCTCTGTGTGTCTGAATGCTGCCCTGCCTTGCAGGCATTTGTGAGGTGGTAAAAACGATTGTCAAATGTCACCCAGTAGGCTTCTGCAACACTGCCTGCTGCTGCTGCGGCTACTTGCCATTCTATTGCTGGCACATTGCTGACATTGTTCTACTTGACCTGTGTGTTGACGATTTCAAAGACATTAATTTGAGAATGGCCTGGCTTCTCTTGGCACATGATGCTACCTGTCAAGGTTGGGGATTTGGATCTGGAGTGTGTGGACACTCTTCCACACATCGCAGCAGTGTGGAAGTGTCCGCCAAGCCCAAGACCCATCATCACCAGAGGCACTGTCATCCACCAAACTCACCCAGTTAGCAGTCAGTAAGATATAACGCCCTTAACCGTGCTTACTAGTCCATGTGTCTGTAGTGAGATGGACTTTGGTGGACACAGATGCAGCCAACACGCTGGAGATCTTTTTTTCAACGTGGTGGGCCAGGGCAGGGATAGCTTTTCTGGCAAAGAAATGCGTGCTCGGCATCTCATATTGGGGGCATGCCAGGGACAGGACGTTTCGGAACCTGTCTGTGTCCACCAGGTGGAAAGGCAACATTTCCAAGGCCAACAGCCTGGCAATGCCGACATTCAGGCTTTTGGCTTTGGGATGGTTGGGGTGAAAGCGTTTCTTCTGCTCCTACACCTGGTAAACAGAAGGCTGGCTGGTGGACTGGCTGCTGTACAGCGTGTATGTCACACTGGGGTAAGGTGTAGGCTGTTTTGCTGGTGGTGGAAATCGTCCGACAGTATTTGGGACTAGGAATAGTGCTTGCTCATGCTGCTCCGGCACATTGGCAGCAGGAGACCACTTGGGCTTGGAAGTGGCGAAGGAGGAGGCATAAGAGGTCCCAATGGTTGGAAGCCCAGGACCTGTGTGGCCATTTTTATCCAAGTGACTCTTCCACAGCAATTCATGCTTTACATGCACGTGCCTGTTCATGCTCATGGTATTTAAACTCTTTAGGTTCTTTCCTCTACTGACATGTTGACGGCAAATCCGGCATAGGACGTTGATCGGCGAATCTGAGGCTTGATCGAAAAAGGCCCCGGCTTCACAGGTTCTGGACCTCTTCAACGGTGAAAACCTAGTAGTGGTGTTACCGCTGCCACACGGGACCACAGCTGGCGGTGTTAAATTGTCAGCGGACTTGTGCGACTGCCCTCTCCCTTTCTGCAGCCTCACCTGCACTGACACTAGCCCATCATCCTCCTCCACTGATGATGCGCTGGCATCTGCACAAAAGATTACGTTGGATCCGCAATGTCATCATCACAGGTGACTTCCTCTTCCTGACTGTCTACGTCCTCAAGCTGCGGGCTAGAAGCCAGCTTCCTTCTTCTCCATTGAGAGCACCAGCGATTGGGTGTCAGAGCAGACAAAATCATCCTCTTTGGCCTCTTGATCTTTTGAAATGCCTTCTGAACCCAACCGCATTGTGTCACCAAAGAGCTCTTCGGCATATGGATTATCTAGAGCGGTCTGTTTAATGGGTGACAATTGTCCCATGTTTGCTTCAGGTTGGACTGATGATGACGACATTTGTGCCCTTGACTGAGAGGAAGAGGAGGTAAAACCTCTGGATGAAGGGTGTGTTAACCACTGAAGAACAGATTGGTGCTGCTCTTCCTTTTATTGAGTTTCCCACAGGAACCAACAAGCAAAAGCAGGCTGATGGCCCTGCGACTGGACATGTGTCCTTGTATTTTTTTGGGAGCATGGAAGGAGTGTTTTGTCTGGTACCTCTAGCTCCAATCCTACATCCCCCTTGTTTTCCCCCTTAGTTTTCCATGTTCAAAAGCAAAATATTAAAAAGGTAAAGATTTGGAAAGGTCTCTTTATGCAACAAACTCTAACCAAGTGGAACAATGAACATTTGGGAAAGGAATCAGATTTTCGAGCAAGAAACCCAGTTATCAAAGGAATTTCTTTTTAGAGCAGATTTTTTTAGGGTAGTCTTGTGCACTAGCTCTCCCCTAAATACTGGAACAATTAAACTTTTGAGCACGAACCCAATTTGCAGCAAGAAACCATATATCAAAGCAATTTTTTGAGAAAAGATTTCCTAACGTGTTTGTACACTGGCTGTCCCCCCCAAACTGGAACAATGAACTTTTGGGCACGGAATTAGATTTTCAGCAAGAAACCAGTAGATTAAAGCGATTTCTTTTTAGAGTAGATTTCCTAACGGTGTCTTATGCACTAGCTGTCCCCCTAAAACTGAAACAATGAACATTTGGGCACTCAGAATAAAGATGGGAAAGATGCAGTCAGCAATATACACTCACCGGCCACTTTATTAGGTACACCATGCTAGTAACGGGTTGGACCCCCTTTTGCCTTCAGAACTGCCCCAATTCTTTGTGGCATAGATTCAACAAGGTGTTGCAATGATGCTCAATTGGTACCAAGGGGCCAAAGAGTGCCAAGAAAATATTCCCCACACCATGAATCACCACCACCAGCCTGAAACCCTTGAACAAAGGGAGGATGGATCCATGCTTTTATGTTGTTGACGCCAAATTCTGACCCTACCATCCGAATGTCGCAGCAGAAATCGAGACTCATCAGACCAGGCAACGTTTTCCAATCTTCTACTGTCAATTTCGATGAGCTTGGGCAAATTGGAGCCTCAGATTCTTGTTCTTAGCTGAAAGGAGTGGCACCCGGTGTGGTCTTCTGCTGCTGTAGCCCATCTGCCTCAAGTCGCCGTACTGTGCGTTCAGAGATGCTCTTTGCCTTCCTTGGTTGTAACGGGTGGCTATTTTAGTCACTGTTGCCTTTCTATCAGCTCGAACCAGTTGCCCCTTCTCCTTTGGGCCTCTGGCAAACAACAGGCATTTCCGCCCACAGGACTGCCGCTCACTGGATGTTTTTTCTTTTTCGGACCATTCTCTGTAAACCCTAGAGATGGTTTGTGCGTGGGAAAATCCAGGAGATCAGCAGTTCTGAAATACTCAGACCAGCCCTTCTGGCACCAACAACCATGCCAGTTCAAAAGGGACTCAAATCACCTTTCTTCCCATACTGATGCTCGGTTTGAAAAGCAGGAGATTGTCTTGACCAAGTCTACATGCCTAAATGCACTGAGTTGCCGCCATGTGATTGGCTGATTAGAAATAAGTGTTAACGAGCAGTTGGACAGGTGTACCTAATAAAGTGGCCGGTGAGTGTAAAATTCTCTAACTATTGCTTTATATGATTCCCTAAGCTTGATGTATCCCCAACCCTAATTAATCTAACTAGCAGCTTTTGCTGGCTAAAATCGGTGAGAAATAGTATGCCTGGAGACTTATAGAGAGCAGACTATAAGAGAGCTGTGCCTTCAGTTCAGAGAGTGAACTGCAAATGGCATTCACCAGGAAATACAGTGACATACGCATACCAGGGTCATGTGATATTTGCAGCCAATGAGATCCCTACACCCTCAGTGGTGACGTTCAGACTCCCCTCTGTGCTCTGCACTGATTGAATGGCCGCCAAAAGTGCAGGAAGCAGCTTAAACTGAAAGCAAAAACGGCACATGGAACGCAAGTTTCGGTCTTAATTTTTACTCGGACCAAACGTAAAAAGATCGGATCGGTTGGTGGTCGAGAAAACTGTAAAGGTCTCTGTGACGACTTGCACTCGTCTGGACACCCTCCTGGGCCGTCCTGGGGGTCCTTTAGCTCATGGATCGCCGCTTTGGTTAAACGAATGGCACTCCGACTGCAGGATTCCAGTTTAAACCTGGCCTCAGCCAGCTTTATTGAGGCACAGATATTACAAGCAGGCAAAAAACATATAAAATAAACCTGGGCGGGCTGGCCACTTACTAATACGTTGTCGAGAACCCTCTCTAACGTTATCTGGACCTACCGTCCAGTATCACAAAAAACACGTTGCTGGCAGCATCTCCTGCCAGCCTCCACTGGTCTCAGGCTCTTCCACAGCCTTGGGGAATTAGAGCCCTCTCCGCTCTACTGTCGCTTTCAGGTAGCCGACCACACCCCCTGATCTCCTGTAGTAGGAGGCCTTTAATAGGTGCTCTAGATGCACCCAATACCTGGGCTGGAACCAGAAGACCTGGAACATGGGAACAACCACCCATCTGCAGTTGTTCCCGGGGAAAGGGCCCGCCCTTTTAAAGGTGGGGCATTTTGGGCCCTGCTACGTTTTAAGGGTCAGCAAACCCCAAAAGTTGTATTGGGCTTACCCGGCTTCCCCCCCGAGAAAAGGTTCGGTGGCACGTTTCCCCCTAGTGGGAAACCCCGCGACTGCCTATGGTTTGCTCTGTGACCCTTTTCCCTTTCCCCTTTTTTTAAAAAGGGACAGGTCTTTTCACATTGCACAAACCCTTTTTCCTCCCGGGTCAAAAAAAACCTACACAGTGGAGCCATCTCACACCATTCCTGTAAATTTCCCCTGTAAGGGGGGGGACACAAAAATTTTCCCTTGGGGGCCTTTTTTCCCTACAAATTTTTTTCAACCCAACCCTAGCTTGGGGCTGCAAACCCCCTTTTAAAAGTCAGGGCCCTTTTCCTTTTAAACGGGATGGGGCACCGGGCAGTTTACTGCCATTTATACCAAAGGCCCAAACCCCTTTCAGGGTCTGCAACAAGTATGTTACACCCGCAGCCCCCATGGGTGAAAAAACATTGGAGTTACTACCTGGGCCAACCCTTTGGGAAACTTTGTCCCCTTATTACCTGACACTTTAATATTGTCTGAAAACTCCCTTTTTTTTTCCTTGTATCTCACAGGGTTTTAAGACCCCTTCTCCCCCCGTGTTTTTAGGGAGCCTCTCTTTCCCCCCTCACCATGGGAGATTTTTGGGTATCAACGCTTTGCCCAAAAAAATTTTTAGTCATATCTACCATTTTCAGAAAGGTTTTTTTTTTCCTTTTGCAAAAGAGTTTTTTAGCAAAAAAAATGCTCATTAAACCCCTTACACTTTTTGTCAGGGGTTTTACCCATTTAGAAAAAGGGGAGACAAAAAGGGGGGCTCTCCCATGAACGCTGGTTTAGACATTTTACTGCCCGGCCCCTTCCCTTAAAAGTCGTGAACATTTCCCCGTGCACACCCTCAAATTTGGGTCTTTTTGCAGCGGGGGGGCCCCTGCCAGCAACGTTTTGGAAAATGTTTTTTTATCACATTTCCTGTAACCCAAACTTAAAGGGAAAACTTTAAATTAAACCCTGTTGTTATATCCTGGGCATGTGAGAACCTTTTGAAAATAGGAAAACCTTGCTGTTTTTCCTTTGCTCTGTTACTGGGGATTTTCCTTACCATCTGAGGGGGGCAAACATAAATGACCTGCCCCAATTTTGGTCTGAGGGAACCACTCTTTGGGGCGCTGTTTTTTTGGGTCAATTTTTGCCCTCATTCCCTCGCTTTTCAGTTTCCCTTTTGGCTACTGCAGTTGAAGCTACTGAAAATGCAGAAATCCCTTTGGGGCCCATGAAATTAAATGCACTACAGATTCCCCGCAAAGACCATTTTCTTCATTTCCCCGCAGTGTCACAATCTGGGGTTTCTATCACAGATCCCCCTTCTCTTAATTTCCCCTGTCGGGCCCGAAAACAAAAACTGCCTTGGGAAAAGTTTTCATTGCACAAGTTTTTTCATCTTTCTTTATCTGCAAAAAAGCATTATTAACATTTAAGCCCTTTACAATTGCCGTTTTCCAAAACCCACACTTAAAAAGAGAAATCTTCACGAGTGGGGTTTTTTCCCCTGGTCAATAACCCGTCACTCACACATAATGGTAGCAGAGCCCTCTTTTTCCGGGTTTGATTCCCCCCCCAAAGGGATTGCAAACGGGCCCTGTTCAACCAGGCAACTCCATCACTTTTCCACCCCCAGAAGCGCACCGATTGCTATTTGGGGACCCCACTAGCTCCCCAGGGGAAATTTATTAAATGCACAATTCTTAGGATTGCTTAAACAATCCCCCGACATAAAGCACCCGCAACAAATTTTTGTAATTTCCCGCCCCCAACCTCTAAAGGGGGCACCCGAATTGCACATTACCCTTTACATACCTTTTCAGTGTGGGGGTTTTCCTTGGGCCCCACATTTACTGACTGGTGTCCATCAAGGGGGAAAACATCACCTGTGTCTTGGGCTGTCTCCCCTTGACCTCTAGGGGGAACCTTGAGTTACCTTGCCCACCGCACCCCTAGCCCACTTGTTCACACAGGGCCGCAGTAACTTGGGGGTTTAAATTTTTCAACACAGTCAAACATCCCCCTGCTCAGGGCCCGTGGACATAGCTATGGATCACTTTCATTTAAAACCCCTTAGGAAAAATTTTTAATAAACCCCGCCCCCTTTTGGCCCCAGGAAAACAAAATTGGAAATTTCCAAATCCCCCGACAAAACAGTTTGGTTTAAAATACGGAAATCCCTTTAGACTTCACAAGTCCATTTTTCCCGAGTCTCATCACCGTTTAAAAAAAGGGAAACAGTCTTTTCCGGTCTGATGTTGATTGAGTCTGGGAAAAACTCCTGCTGACTGTTCCCCGCGCCCTGGGTGGGGCTGCTTCCCCCTGGAACTTCCCCCGGGTTGTAGTGCATCCTCCCCGGTTCTTCCTTTAGGGGCAGTTTAGGAGCACATTCTGTTTCTCATGGCACCTCCAAAAATGCTCCTCCCCTGGATTTTGGCTCCCGCTGGAAAGAAAAAGGGTTTCCATTGGTAAAAGGCCGCATCCCCTCTTGCTTGCGCTCCACCTGTTTCCCCAGGGGTTTTTCCCCTGCTGGTAAGGATTAAACAGCTTTTAGAAGTGGGAAACCCCTTTTCCCTTTTATTGTTTGGAGCCAGGGGGGTTGCCCTCGGCAACGGGGCCTCCCACTTTTGGTTTCCCCTTGGGTTTTTTGGGCCCTTTTAAACTCTGTTAACCCCAGACTTGCCAGGAAAACTTTCCTTTTTGCTTGGGGTGGGGTTTTGGGGTTGCTGTGGGGGCACATTTGGGAGTAGAACCTCTGCTTTTTTCCCCTTTGAAATTTTGGGCCCCGGGCATTTTGCCCCCCTGCTCGGCTGGCCCGTCTTTTTACGGCAGCAACCGGGTTTTAAATCTGGGGGAATTTCCAATAACAAAATTTTCCCCTGCAGCCCCTCTTTCCCCATGGCTTTCCCCACGGACATCCGGGGGGTCCTGGCCCTCCTCGCAGTCTCTTTGACGCAGGGAAACTTTCAGTTAAACCCGGCCCCCTGTTAGCCAACAAATTGTTCATGTCATGGTTAAAAGGGGCCCTTTTGTGGACCATAGGGGGGAAAAAGGTGGCTGGGGTTGGGGGTTTTTGCCATCGTTTGTTTCCTTGGGGAAATTTTCCTGCTTGGGGGCTTAATAAGTCCTCCATGGTGAAAAATCTTTTTGCACAGGTAAAACAGTTCTTTTGACTCTTTTTATTTTACCCCACCCCAAAGGCAAGGCCCCAGGGCCTTTTTTAAAAACCGCTTTGTAGCAGTCCTTTGTACTTTTAACTTTGCCAATTTTTTGCCCGCATCCTTTCCCCCTTTTTTTTGACGACTTGACTGTTGGCGCCCCCCCCCGGGGGGGCCTTTTTGTCACGGATCGCGCTTTTTCTTTAAAAAGGATGGCACTCCGGA
>JAODAL010057115.1:0-22880 GCA_025379985.1 Phyllomedusa bahiana
TATACTATAATAAAAGTATTTTTGGTACCTATAAATTCCCCCTTTTGGTGACTACAAATGCTGGATTCAAATTTCACTGCAAGGTGGCTCTATCAACAAAGCTGGCTTGTGCCAAAGTGAAAAAAACTCGTATCTGAAATGTATACGAATAGTAAAAGGTATTTTTGGGCACCTATCAACCGGGTGGTGACTACAAAATTGCTGGATTCAAATTTAACTGCAAGGTGGCTCTATCAACAAAGCTGGACTGGGCAAAAGTGAAAAAACACGTATCTAAAATGTATATGGATAATTTAAAAGGTATTTTTGGCACCTATCAACCTGCGGGGGACAAACAAAATTGCTGGATTCTAATTTAACTGCAAGGTGGCTATATCAACAAAGCTGGACTGGGCAAAATTGAAAAAGAACACCTATCTGAAATGTATACTGATAATAAAAGTGGAGTTTTGCACCTAACATAGCCCTGCAGTTACTAGAAAAGATCTGTATCCTAATATAAGTTCAGGCTCCCCAAATATCCAAGTAAAATTAATAGAAAAACTTTTAAATAATAAAGCTATTGCAATGCAATGCTACACTAAGTTGGGTGCACAATTCCCAGTATTCTTTAAAGAGGTTGTCTTGTTTGCCCGCGCCCCCCCCCCCCCCTGCTCCCTCCGTGCCTTTACAGCGGTAGATGCTCCTTAAAATTCTCTCCCTAGCTCCCTAAAATCTGCAAATCTCTGATCTAACTAAGTTCTAACGATCACAGCTAAAAGTAGAGCTGTCTTCTGTGAACAAATATGAATAATTTCGCTGAGCTGTTTGCACAGAGGCAGAGCGCAGACCCCTACTGCTTTGAATACTGACACACACTGATCATGAACGGAAGGGCTGTTCTATGTAAAACGAGGTCATGTGATTTTTTCAGCCAATCGCAACCATACACATCCCAGTCATGACGTCGCACACACATCTCATCCTGCTCTATTCTGTAAGCTGATTTGCTGGCCGCCAAAATGACAGGAAGCGCAGAAAATGGCGCGATATTCATAGATTACGCACAGATTTTAACCTAAATTATCGCGTGATCTAAAAAATCCGATCAACGTAATACCGTGCCGATTTCAACTTTGTCGATAATAATTGCTCACACTAATCATGAATATTTTACTTGTAAAACCCCTGTATTAGTGAAATGCATACAGTGATTGACGGTCTAGTAGCACCTCTTTACACTACAGTGCAGTACTAAATGTTCTGTACTGCACTCTACATACGCCAGAAAGAGCGGCTCCTTTGAGCACCGGCACCCAGTTTTCTTTTCTCTGATACATTGTGTATAACGCACAGGACCCAAAGAAGCTCCTATCTTCAAACAGAATGTGATTTCCAGTTTTCAGCAGCTCTCTGACTGTTATATGTCAGGACTTGCTTTATCTCTATTTGTAATCTGCTTTATATTCTTTCATCTTCATTTTGCATTATGTTGGTTGGCATTTTGGGGCCTCAGAAACAATTGGCAATTTTCCATAGTTATGGTTTCAACATATAATGGTCGTCTTGCAATTAATTAATATTTTATGTTGAGGTAGGTCATCCAATGTATCACACCACCAGCCTTTTCCTATTTCATTACTTGTATTTGTCATTTTTGGTTTATCTTTTTCGCAGTATGTATAGAAGGTATAATCTAAATATATTTTTATCTTCTGAAGCAGTGTAATAAAAATCATTGGAAGCTGAATATGTTTACTACATCCAGCAAACTCCATAAGATGGCGCTAAAACACTTATGGCCTCATATAAAAATGTCTAAGTCTAAGACTTTCTTTCTTTCCCATAGCAACCAATCAGAGTTCCACTTTCATTTCATATAGTGCCGTGAAAAAATAAACAACAAAGAAAGTCTTACACCTACAGTAGAGAGTTTTCATACATGTACCCCTTAGATTGTATGCCAGCTTTTTAAATGGTGACATATAGCTATCATATGCCATTATGTTTTAATTGGTGCAGGTTTGACCCTTAGACCTCCAGAACTGGAGTTGATTCTTGAGCACCACGAGTGGAGTTGATTCTTGAGGCCCACCACTTGAGTTGATTTTTGGGGCCCATAAATGGAGCTAATTGTTGGGACCCACCAGTCCCGTTCATTCTTGGAGTCCACCCTTCAGGTACTGTACATGACTGCACATACTACAAATGACTCTTGTGCTCTGTCTCTTGCTTTCTGCATCTTTCTAGAAATCAGCCCCCCCAAGCCTGCCATGCCCAGTTGCTCAACATGTGCAGGGGGTCGAACTGAGGTTTTCCTTGCTTCTCTATGGGCCAGTCCAAGCGTGACACCCACTAATTCTGACAATGAAGAAGCCATACCCAGGGCTGACATAATTAATTTTAGGACCAAATTTTCATTAAAGGGGTTGTTTCACTATGGAGGCCACACACCTTTTGGTAGATAAGGTACAGAAGTGGCTAGAAACTTTTTAAAACACATAGTGATAGTAATTTGGTGTAAAGCATGTACAACATTATTTTTGCCACAAATTACACCATAATGACACAATTGCCGTAAAAATGTGATTCATTGTATTTTAATATATGTACCCAAACTATCTGTAAATAAGAAGTTTCACTATGAATCACAGCTGTGTTTGAGGACCATTGCATGTAGCCAGTATCAATAAGCCGAAGTGATTAGAAGCACAGCTACAGCTCTAATAATTTCACACCACTTATATACCATGATCAAAGTTGATGCCATACACTTGCATAGACATAAGGGGGGCATCCTTTTATTACATTACATATAATGCCTGTGATGTAGCCTCTGCCTATTCCATCTTTATTATTAAGCAAAAATGGTAAAAATATGTCAGGAAAATACATGCAAGCAGAATTCTTTTACAAGAAATAAACTATATTAAATAAAAACCCCAACACATTACGCATGCATATGTTATTCTCACCAGTATCGTAACCTGAACAATAAATTTAGAACAATAGTAGTCCACTGATGACTGCGTCCAACATACATAAAATCAAGAAACGTAGTGGTGGAATTACTTTTTACTCTTTAAATGTAACTAAGACTGAGGCAGAGTTTGGACGTATCTCATCAGGGTCCATCGGGCCTTCTTCACAACATCTTAAAGCCCTTATACTGTAAACATCAATGTACAGTATTAGGCCAAAGTTGACATATTAGGCACAAGAAAATGCTCAGGAAGGGAAAATCTCTCCTTAAGGAGAGCACCGAATGAACGGCTTGTAGAGTTTGTTTTGCTTTTTCGCCCTCTACTTAGCATCTGCATATCACAAGGCATTATAGGAAAGGGGCTGAGACGCCCACAGCGCCCTCTGTTGGATGTAACAAATCCTCAATTTGCTTTTGACCCACCGAGTCTTGAGAAAGCAAACAGGATTTTAGCCAAGCCAGTATCTCTCCTCTGCAGACAATGCTGTTTCGGGATTTTTGTCCCTCTTCAGTGCAGAGCAGAGCGATACTGGCTAGCTGTGTGGGAGGCATCGAGTAGCTCAGGAAGGGAAGATCTCTCCTTAAGGAGAGCACCGAATGAACGTCTTGTAGAGTTTGTTTTGCCTTTTCCTTGCCCCAAGAAAAACCTGTAATACGTCCGTTGAGGGTAAGCAGTCCTCTAAAGTTCCATTAGAAGATGGGTTTCAGATATAATGTCTACAAGCAAGCAGCCCAGCCATGGGTATAGCCATCCGCCATCATTGCAATGTTTCGGAGGACACACCTCCTTCCTCCGGCAGGCGTTCTCTGTTCTTACTGTCACTCCCAGTAAGGCCCATCCATTAAATACCTCCTCTAGACATTTAACTTCTAGGTCCTATCATGTGATACAAAACACCTTTAAAATATTTCATATAACATGTCCTCAATTCTACAAGAAGATGCTTAGATTAAAAGCTTTGTTTAACCCTTTAGGGGTAAGTACATCGAGTTTATGAATCCAATACGCCTCACGCTGGAGCAGGCGGGATCCAAGAATAAAATATGTTTTATATCAACATACTGAAACGGCTACATTAAAACTGCACGTATTTATTCAGATTTATACAAATAACAAATGACAAACACAGCCGTATATTCAAATCCTGAAATATATCAAATCATCAGTGATCAGACACAATAATAATGATTGCAACAGGTTAAACTCATCTATATCAGGCTAAACAGTCTTACCATGGATTCTTTTTAGATGATCGTTTAGACTGTTTAGCCTGATAAAGGTGAATTTAACCTGTTGCAATCATTATTAATGTGTCTGATCACTGATGATTTGATGTTGGTGACAGATTTATATGCTCAGGATTTAAATATATGGCTGCTTGCACTGTGTTTGTCATTTGTTATTTGTATAAATCTAAATAAATACGTGCAGTTTTAATATAGCCGTTTCAGAGCTGTGGTATATAACATATATTTTATTTCTTTTTCTGCTTCTCTTGAAGTAATTCAGGGTTTTCGTGCAGATTAACCTGGTATACCCTCTTTATCGACATTTGTTGACATTTGCTTTGGCACAGATACTCTGGATTCTATTGGGATCCAAGAATAGTCTGGTCAGCAGCTGATGCCTCTTCCAATACACACCACTTAAGCTTGTTAATCTGATGACGAGGGTAACGAATCCAACCTGGATGGCTGAAAACGTGCAGGTATGGTGGATCGTCTGGGCCCACCACAGTTGCTGATGGTAAACACACGCAGTGGGTAGCCGAAGTGCAGATCCGGGTAGCGGGTGCTGGAGCGTAGACATTGCGCTGCAGATGTAGCCGTAAAATGTGTGCACAGTCCAGGTGTAGCTGGAGAACCGATGGCACAGTCCAGGATGATAGCAGACTACTGTATAGCAACAGGTAAGCAGGTATGTGGCAACTGGTGCAGCAGCAGGTGTACGGCAGGTAGCGATAAACGTACAGGAACCGTAAGACAAAGTCAGCAGCAGTACAGCAGCCAAGGGGGTCAAGCTCTTGTGCAGGATACAACAATGAACTGACACTGAGCACAGGAAGGAAGTTCCTTATATAACCAGAGGTCAGGGGTTACTTGGCAGGAACAGGAACACTGTGTCTTTAAATATGGTGCAATGCCGTGCGCGTGCCCCTAGAGGGAGCACGTCTGCACACAGGACGCCAGGGAGCTGGAGGAAGCACAGGTGAGAGGCCAGAGCCAGGGATACCAGAGGATGTCACTGCAGCGGCCAGGACACGAGTGACACGGGCACGCTGAGGGTCCATAGCAAGAAGTGCGGCGTGAACCGTGACAACAAGCTTCGTTAAAGTGTTGGGCTACTGAAGTCTGCCCATATTTAATACCTTCCTTTTTAGATGTTAATGGGGCCTCAGCTTTGCATTTAAATGTCTGTATTGATGAACGATGTTCATTGATGCGGATTTTGACCAGCCGGCTGATCTGGCCTACATATATATCTTGCCGCATGGGCATTTCAATGCATAAATAACACTTTTGCTAGCAGATGTGAAAAACCCTTTATTGCTAAATCATATCCCTTAGAGGGATGTTTCAATGATAGTACTGCAGTTTTGACACGATATGCGGGAAAAGTTCCTCTGCGTGATGTATTTAACCAGGATTGGTAATTTTTCTTAAATGGTGTGATATCCGAGTGGACTAACATGTCTCCTATCAATTTTCCTCATTTAACCTCTTAAGTACCTGGCGTTTTTTTTGGTGGACAAAGTTCGTTTTTTCCCTCTCACCTTCCCGAAAGCCATAACTTTTTATTTTTCCACCTTTCATAGCAACATGAGGGCTTTTTTTTTTTGCGGCACAAGATGTACTTTCTAATGTTGTTATTCACTATAGTATAGAATATACCGGGAAAACGGCAAAAAATTTTCCCAAATGGGACAAATTGTGAAAAAAAAATGTATTGTCGCCATGTTTGCGGGGGTTTTGCTTTACGGCGTTCAATCTTCGGTAAATATTTAAGGGGTTTTCTGTATTCTATTTGGTTGTTACGCATCCCGACAATACAAAACATTGTAGGGTTTCGATAATGTTTTTGGTACCGTAAAAAAATCCAAACATTTTATTTTTGAAATTTGGCGCCACGGCGCCATTTTGTGCGGGGCCAATAACTTTTTTGTACTAACACCTACGGACTCAGTGAGGGGGCATTTTTGCGGGCTGAAGTGTACTTTTTATCGCAGCGTTTGGAATGCATGCGACTTTTTTGATCATTTTTATTCCATTTTTTGATTGACGTAAAATGACCAAAAAACGCAATTTTAGCTTTTGGAATTTTTTTTCTTCTACGGTGTTCAGCGTACAGGATAAATGATGTTATATTTTTATAGATCTGACTTTTTCGTTCGTGGCGATACCAAATATGTGTAACTTTTTTTATTATTTTAATGATTTTATTTGTAAAATGGGGAAAGGGGGGTGATTTGAACTTTTAATACTTTTTTTTTGTACTTTAAAACTTTTTTTTTTTTTTTACTGTAACATTTAGTCCCCTATGGTGCTTGACCACTAGGGGGGCGCGATTGTTAATACAACCTAATGCATTGCATAGGCAATGCATTAGGGTGTACAAAGATGGCGGTTTCCCCACTTCCTGTCTGCGGACGGAGGGGGGCAAACTGGCCAGTGTAAGTGACGGGAGCCTTTCACAGGGCTCCCCACCACCGTGTCCGGTCGTCGGATCGGCGCAGCATAACTGCGCTGATGCCGATAACCGTAACGATCGTGGGATGGCGCCGTCATTCAGACGCCGCGGCCATCTTTGCCGGGTGTCTGATGGGTTAAACAGCGCCAGCGGGCGGAGCCACCCACCGGCGCTGTTACCGCCGGGTGTTAGCTGCGATTAGCCGCTAACACCCGGCGGCTGTGCGGGGGGGGTCACGGAGCGATCCCCCTGCAAAGCCCTGAGTGGCCCTGGGACGTACTCATACGCCCAGGGTCGTTAAGGGGTTAAAGATGAGCCTAGGTTCAGCTCTAAACAAATGGCCATACTTTGGATCACTTTTTAAAACATGACAGTTCCTTCGGATAGCTTTCTAAATGAGAGTAGTATGTTTGCCAAAAATTGATACATAAGAGAAACGATGTTGGAGGTTTTATTTTAGTTAGTAATGTATCTTCTCTGTTCATCTGAAATACTTCCAAACCTACTTGTAGCAATTGTTGTTGGTTATAGCCCCATTGTGTGAACTTTTTTATTAGCTTCTACATATTTTTATAGTATTGTCTGTCAGTTGAGCATATATGACGTGCTCTTATAAATTGTCCACGGGGGATGCCGCGAAAAGCTTGTGGAGCAAGATATGATTTATGATGTAAGACATTATTGCGATCAATAGGTTTAGTGAACAAAGTAGTGTCAAGGCAGGGCCCTCTTTTTTCAATTTCAACATCCAAATACTGTATGGTGGATTGCTGCACATGTGAAGAGAACTTAATCAGAGGGTACGGCTGTTTAAAAATTCATGAAAAGCTGTCAACTGGGCCTGTGCACCTGTCCATAAAAGAAAAACGTCATCCACGTATCGAAACCATGAAAAAATAAAAGGTAAATATTCAGAACTAAAATGAAACTTTATTTCAAATGATGACATGTATATGTTATCTTAACTTGGAGCTACAGGGGACCCCATCGAGGTCCCCTGCATCTGAAAGTAAAAAGTAGCGCCAAACTGAAATAAATTCTTGGTAAGTACCAATACCAACAAACGCATGAAAAATGTAATATGTGAATTAGACAGGGTAGGATCTTCACTCAACACTTCAAGTACTGCACAAAAACCTTCAATATGAGCAATATAGTTTGTTCACATGATGTCTCTGATCCAATTTTGGATCTGTTTAGGATCAGAAAAATGCATTCAAAAGCGTTCTGTAAATCGCATCCAAAATGCATCCAACACGCAGGTGCATTTTTGGATGTATTTTAGCTGCAGCAGAAACACACTGTATAGTTTTAAATAGGGTGTGTGCTGCGTCAAATGGATCAAAAATTGACATGACAATTCTTTGAACGGATCCGAAAGATGCATCAGAAAGACGCAGTGAGACACTATCACTCCTCTGAACACCAATGCATGTTTTACATTGAAAGCAATATAAAACACACTGCACATTGTTAGATGCATGTTTGGGTCCATTGAGGGTCCATATAAAAATGTATCCCGACACGACATGTGAACATACCCTTAATGTCCAAGTTACACAGCCATGACACCTCTGAATAATCAAATCTTTAATTCAATTCAAAAATTGTTTGGTATCACATAAACAGTTAATTTCCCTCTTCACTATCTTCTGCAAGTGTGCATCAACATATGCAGCCAATGGTTCCAACAATGAATTTAGACCTGATACTATAGTGCAACAGGGAGGTGACTGAACAGACATGAGGACCTTAGTTGATATAATGCAAAACAAGAAATGGCAGTGGGTGGGGAGTGCAGATATTTTGGCTATGTGCACCCCTGCCTGTTTCTAATCACTAATATACAGTAGTTGCATATTAGAGCTGATATTTCTTAACTAAATGCCACTGTACTTTCTATATCAAGTCCTCTGAGCTATTAACTGTGCATCTGTGGTCTGCGACCTTTATATCAATGCCCAGCAATTTTTCTCCCTGTATTCTTTATGTCCCCATTTAAAGAGACATATATTTGCTATATATGTCACTGGTCAGGAAAGTATAATAAACCAGAAAAATAAACCAGAATTTGGGGAATTTTTGATGTGCATAGCTCAACTCTATGAGGAGACCATACTCCAGCATTAGTCAATAGCCCTTAAGCTATGTTCACACGGCGTAATTGCAGCGCGTACAGCACGGCCGCAATTATCCCGAGTGATTTGGGAGTCGCACTGATCAGCACGTACTCCTGCGGCGCTGGGGGAGGGGCGGCAGCCTGCCGGCCCCATTGACATGCATTACCCTCGACGCGTATTCGCCACAAGTAATTGCCATGTCACTTATCTCCCCGCGTGTACAATACGGAAAGGAGGCGTAATCCATATTTCTCTATGAGAACTATGGATTACCGTAATTTCGGCTGCATCCGGGCTCGTATTAGAGCGCAATTCGCGGGGAAATGTGCACCGAAATTGGCCCGTGTGAACATACCCTTACAAAACAAAAAAAAGGAGAGTATTGTGCACCCATGGGTTCTGTCGAGGCAACATCTAATGATAATATTTATTGCAGCTAGATTTATTGCACAGGAAGCAGTAGCTCCTATTATGGTCACATTTCAAGCATTAAATAATTCTTCTTAAAAATACAGGAAGCCATTAGCGACAATTATAATCCGTAACCTCATGCCAGTTTTCCCTTCTGGTGCTCAAAGTGCCCGCTCTAAGTGTGTGAATTAATCCAGAATTCACAGTTATGTAGCTCCATGGAATTCCTTCTTCAGATCTGACAAAACACTCTTAATTTTTCTTACCCAATCCACCAAGGTATGCTTCTCCCCTTTCCCCCCGATCCCCCCTTACCCATTTTTCCCATCCTCCATTTGATGTATGCTTCTCCCTTTGATTCACTACTGCTCCCATCCTCCATTTGATGTATGCTTCTCCCTTTGATTCACTACTGCTCCCATCCTCCATTTGATGTATGCTTCTCCCTTTGATACACTACTGCTCCCATCCTCCATTTATGTATGCTTCTACCTTGATCCACTACTGCTCCCATCCTCCATTTGATGTATGCTTCTACCTTTGATCCACACTGCTCCCATCCCCCATTTGATGTATGCTTCTCCCTGTGATCCACTACTGCGCCCATCCTTATGTATGCTTCTCCCTGTGATCCACTACTGCTCCATCCTCCATTTGATGTATGCTTCTACCTTTGATCCACAACTGCTCCCCTTTTTTCCTACATTTGATGTATGTTTTCTACCTTTGATCCACTACTGCTCCCATCCTCCATTTGATGTATGCTTCTACCTTTGATCCACAACTGCTCCCATCCTCCATTTGATGTATGCTTCTACCTTTGATGTGTATCTGTAGTATAGTCATAACTTGCTATCACAATTGCAATCTTCTCTACCCCAATTCCTTGCTGTGTGCATGGGTCCAATTCACCTTGTAATCTTGTTTCCTATTCTCCCCACTCTGCAAATTAATTTTGCTCGACCCCTCCCATTTCTTGTTCACATCTGATACTCTGCTTAGAATGGTAGTTCCCTATATAGACAAGCACTGCAGTCACGTGTGGCTTTGGTCACGGGTGGCCCTGTTTCAAAGTGTGTGAATTAATCCAGAATTGAACCAGGATTGCACAAGGATTGCGAGGTAAACGCTATTTTCATTTTTTTCCATTTACAACTTTCTAAATATCTGGCACTTTTGCTTTTCCTTCCCACCATTATCTCTATCTCCACTTTCCTTGACTAACTGCATATCCCCAAACACCCCTCGCTGGGCAATGAGTTCTACATTTCTCCCATGCATTCTACCTCTCACCTGTCTGCTGCCACCAACCTCTTCCCCACTTTTAAATTCCCTCCGCACCAAACAAACCCGGCTTAACCATTGTCTTTCCTACTCCCACACTGCTCACCCTCTCTCTACTGCTGCTGGCTGCTGGAGACATATCCCCTAACCCAGGGCCCCCCCAGCACATTCCCACCATTGTCTCCTCTTCTAACCGATGCACCACTACTAATTCTGTTAACCCCATCAACCTAAAGCACTTCCCTCTGACCCTGCTCCCCCTATCCCTCTCCTTGGAGCTCTCTGGAATGCACGGTCTGTATGTAATAAGCTTTCCTTACATATATGACTTATTTTATCTCAAGAATTTATCTTCCTTGGTCTGACCGAAACATGGCTTGACCCCTCTGACACACCCTACCCTGCTGCTCTCTCCTTTGGGGCCTCCAACTTACCATACCCCTCGCCCTGGTAACAAGCATGGCGGAGGTGTTGGCCTCCTCCTGTCTGCCCACTTGTTCCTTTGTCCCCTCTTCACCTCTGCCTTCCCTCACACTCTCCTCCTTTGAGGTGCACTCTGTCCGCATCTATGCCCCCTTTTCCCAACCTTCAAGTGGCTGTTGTCTACCGACACCCAGGCCTGTCACCGCCTTCCTTGACCACTTTGCTTCCTGGCTCACCCATTTTCTTTCCACCGACATCCCCACTATTATCATGGGAGACTTCAAAATCCCAATTGAAACACCCAACTCTGATTCCAACAAACTCCTTTCACTATGTTATTCCTTTGATCTCTCACAGTGGCCCTCTGGAGCCACTCACAAAGATGGACAACACTGGCCCTCATCTTCACCCGCCTCTGCGCCCTATGTGAGTTCTCAATCTCCCCCACCCCAATATCTGACCACAATCTGCTCACCTTCTCCACATCTCCACTCCACCGGCTCCTCCTGTCCCACATCTAGTGCACCCCCAGGAACTTACAAAAACCCCAAAACCCCCACAAATCTCTCTGATTCTCTTACACCTCTTTCTACCATATCCTCATTTAATGACCCTGACGCAAACCACCATTTTCTACACCAAAACAATCACCACCATCCTTGACACCTTTGCTCCCCTCACACACAACAGAACCGCCAAAATCAACAGACAACCCTGGCACACAGACTCAACTAAACAGATGAGGCGAGCTTCCAGAATTTCAGAACGCCGCTGGAAGAAAATTCGCTCCACCGACGACTTTGCCTCATAAAACAAACACACATACATTTAAATCTGCAAATCACCTAGCCAAACAGGATTACTTCTTTCCCCTCTGTCTCATAACCCCAGACAACTATTCAACACCTTTAACTCTCTCCTCCGCCCACCAGCACCTCCTCCACCCTCTCTCCTTTCAGCAGACGACTTTGCCCTTCACTTCCTAAAAACAACAAAAAAGCAACCCCCCTCCTTCATCCCCCCAGAAAAGAAAAGCAATCAAGCCCGCCAACCCAGCCGGCCTTTTCCCCCTACTATTTAACTTTGCCAGGGCACCCCCAATTCTCCTTCCCCCTTAAACCCCTTTTCCATTCTTCAACTTGGCCCCCCCTTTTGCCTCCAAACTCCTCGAGCAGCACGTCTACTTCAACTGTCCTCCCACCTCTCCTCCAACTTCTTCTTGACCCACTACAATTTTGGTTTCCGACCAACCACTCTACCGAAACCGCCCTAACCAAGGTCCCAATGACCTAGCAATGCCAAAGCCTCACGGCCCGTACTCTTTCCTTCTCCTTCTAGACTTGTTTTTTCCTTGGGCACTGTCGACCACTCCCTCCTGCTACACATCCTCTCCTCCCCTCGCATCACAGACTTGGCTCTTTCCTGATCTCCTCGTACCTTTTGATCAGGAATTTTAGCGTCTCTCATTCTCGCTCCACCTCCTCCCCCCGGCCTCTCTCTTTTGGGGTCCCCCCGGGGTCAGTCCTGGGTCCTTTACTCTTTTCTATCTACACCTTGGTCTGGGTCAACTCATAGCTTCACTGGCTTTCATTACCACCTGTATGCTGATGACACCCAGCTTTATATCTCCGGCCCCGATGTCACTTTTCTTCTCTCCGGATCCCAGACTGCCTATCGTCCATTTCCTCCTTTTTACTACTCCCGTCTCCTAAAACTAAATGTGGAGACAACCGAATTAATCATCTTTCCACCCTCCCCCTCCATCCCTCCCCCGGATTGCTTTATCACTGTCAATGGCTGTCCACTCTCACCTGTTCCGCAAGTCGCTGCCTTGGAGTAATCCTCGACTCCGCTCTGTCCTTCAAACCACACATCCAAAACCCTCAAACCCCTGCCTGCCCCTTCCACCTGAAAAATATCTCTCCCTCCTTCGTTCCTCAACTTCGACACCACAAAAAATGCTCCGGTCCATTCCCTTGTCATCTCCCGCCTTGACTACTGCAACATCCTTCTCTGTGGCCCCCATCTAGCACTCTTGCTCCCCTTCAAACCATTCTCAAATCTGCTGCCCGTCTTATCCCCCCTCTCTCCTCGCTACTCCCCTGCCTCTCCCCTCTGTCAAAAATCCCTTCAATGGCTACCAATAGCTTTAGCGAATTCTTTCAAGTTGCTAACCTGACCTACAAAGGCTCTCCATAACCTCTCCCCTCCATACATCTCTGCCCAAATCTCCAGATATCTCCCCTCACGCAATCTCCCCTCCTCACAGGACCTTCTTCTCTGTTCTCCTCTTATCAGCTCCTCACATAACCGTCTCCAAGACTTCTCTCGCGCTTCCCCCACACTCTGGAATGCACTGCCCAAAATAATCAGACTCTCTGCCCTTCCCAGCTTAAAAAACAACCTGAAAACCCATTTCTTCAGGATTCCTATAACCTACAATAAACGGGTGCCACTGTACTACCCCACAAAACATGTCTGCCCCTCTCCCTCTGTCTCCTCCCCCCTCCTTGTAGATTGTAAGCCTTTCGCGGGCAGGGTCCTCTCTCCCCTGTACCAGTTATACTTCATTCATTGTCATTATTGTACTCACTGACATATCATGTATGTGACCCCCCTCAAATGTACAACGCCATGGAATCAATGGGGCTTTAAAATAAATGTTAATAATAATAATAATAATAATAATAATAATAATAATAATAATAATAATAATAATAATAATAATAAAAAAGTAGTATAAACTCAATATGAGGTAACATTAAACTAAAGCATGCTGTTTCACATATCATTTCTATACTTATTGCATCTAGTTCTACTTTCTATATTATCACTACTTTATTCTACTACATAAAAAATAATAACTTTTTTTTTTTTTTTTTAAAGGAGTTATTTTGTCTAGGGCATTATAAGCCATATTAGAGAACATTAAAATCATACAGAAGGAACCCTCATTCCATGAGCTAGAATGCAGTCTGACTGGGTGTAAGAACCTTACCAGATATTGAACTGCAGACAGATTTTTTTTTTTTTGGCATGTCTGCACAATACTGGTTGGCTGGGTGAGAAGATCTAGATAGAGCTCGTAAGGGATAATTTTCCTCATTAAGTAAAGGTACCTTGCAGATGTGTGGAGACTTATATGCCTTTGCTGCTCCACTGAAGTTTAACTGTATTCAAACAAGTTTATGAGAAAAAAACTAGGTCTGTGCAGAACCGCGTATTGGATGTAGCATTCCTCAAGTCACATTCGACTTACTGAACTCTGCAATCTGCCTGGGAGTAAGAGCCATGCCAGATATTCATCTAAAGACAGCTGTTTCAGCATTTTTCCCCTCATCAGTGCAGGGTTGGCTAGATTGAGAGGTTGAGAGGTTCTAGACATAGCTCAAATGGTAAAATTCCTCATTAGGTAAATGCACCATGTATGTGTGTGGAGTAACAAGCAAAAGAGTAATAATATTTAGAACTTTTGACTTTCAGGCTCTATATCTTATCATCCACTACAGCTTTGAACAATCATTTTGGCAATATCATATATAAATATGAGTTTCCACTATTTAGCATATGCTCAGTTATGGAGATTCTTGTAATGGATCTGTAAGCAGCTTTTTACTGTGTAACGTTTGTTTTCCTTGTCTGTACTTACACCTTCTAAATTGTAAAGTGCTGCAGAATATGTTGCCGCTATATAAATAAAGATTATTATTGTTACTGTTTTGCTCCTGATGGTGAAACTGTTTTGTTCTTCCTGTATACTACAAATTACAACCTGTTCTCACATTCCCTAATAGTTCAGTATGTTATTAGTTTGATAACCAAACAAAAGGTCATTGGTTCAAATCGAGAAGAAACCATGAAGAAGATTTTGCAGGAAAAGAGAAACAACATCATCAAGCTCATCAATAGCAGTCTATGTATCAAGATTGGCAAAGAAATGGCTCAATGACAATGAAGTAGAGTTGCTGTATTGGCCTCCATAGTACCCAGACTTCAACATAATCAAACACTTGTGGGCAGAGTTGAAGAAAAATCTGCATTCGTACCCAAATGAATCGATCAGTATGCACCAACATTTGGAACGTGTAAAAGAGACCTGAGATCAGATTTCAATTGAGACATGCTTGAATCAAATAGTAAGCATGCACAGAAGGATCCAGGCAGTGCTGAAAGCCAAAGGTGGATTTACAAAATACTAACAAAATAATAAAAATTTAAATTTAGATTGTTAGGAGCAAAACAGTAACAATGCAGTTACATGACAAGAATTATGTATAACTATACATAAATATATACTTGCAAGTATATAGTATACTTGCAAGTCAAATTTATGTATGAGATAGCCTAGATTATTTTCTATCAAATTATAGTAGTCTCACTTTCAAAACTGTAGTGAATGGGGGATATGACGCTGAACACGTGCACTTCGCTTCTTTGGTTGACCATAGCAAGCAGGGGCGTAGCTACAGGGAGTGCAGAGGTAGCAGTCGCTACCGGGCCCTGGAGTCTGAGGAGGCCCAAAGCCCCTCTGCCTCATAAGAAGACACCAGTATTATAAATGGCACTTGGTAGCTGGGGGGCCCCATTTCACTTTTTGCACCGGGGCCCAAGAGCTTGAAGTTACGCCTCTGATGGCAAGACTTGTTCTAGGTGGAACCTGTCTTGTTAAACCAAAATCTTGGCCAACGGGGCTGAAGCTCAGTTTCAGGGTGCTGGCAATCTTCTTACAGCTTAGGCTATCTTTATGTAGAGCAACAGTTCTTTTTTTGGATCCTCAGAGAGTTCTTTGCGATGAGGTGTCATGTTGAACTTCCAGTGACCAGTATTAGAGAGTGTGAGAACAATAATACCAAATTTAGCACACCTGCTCCTCATTTACACCTGAGACCTTGTAACATTAACTCCTTCCCGTCATGGGACGTATGCATACGTCCTAGCGGGAAATGCGTTCCCGCATATGGATGTATGTTTGCGTCCTGGCGATTGTGTGGGATTACACGCAAGCCCCGCATGATCGCGACATGGGGCCAGCGGTATATTACCACTGACCTCATGCCGCATCACCTGCGGCTGAAGTGAGCTCCAGCCGTGGGTGTTTAACCCCTTAGCTCTGACGATCAATTAAGATCGTCGACGCGAAGTTGCAGGCAGGAGGAGGGAGCTCCTGCTGCCTGCTCTCGACGCGCTGCCGCATGACAGTGCAGCAGTGATTTCCTACCAAACGGTCGTCTTCCTGGGTCATCTGTGACGTCATCAGTAGCAATACTGTGTACTGGTCTGCCTTGTAACAGCAATCTGAAGATTGATGTTACAAATCCCCTATGGGGAAAAGTAAAAAAAAAGTGTACAAAAGTGAAAAAAAGTGAAAAAAGTGAAACACAAACAGAAAAAAAAAATAAAAACATGTACATCGCCCCTTTCCTCTTTACAAATGCCAATCGCCCTAAAAAATATCAAAAATAAATAAAGTACCCATATTTGGTGTTGCCGCGTGCGTAACAACCTGTCCTATAAAAAGGTCACATTTATTAACCCCTACGCTGAATGCTGATAAAAAAAAAAAAAAAATCAAAGAAATGAGAATTTAGTTCATCATGTAGCACATAATATGTAATAAAAAGAGATTAAAAACTCATATAAACACCAAAGTTGTACCAATCAAAACATCAGTTCATCCCACGAAACAAAAGTCCTTACACGTCTCTATATATGGAAAAATATAAAAGTTATGGCTCTCAGAAGATAGCGATGCATAAATATTCTTTTACACAATAAAAACACTTGTATTTTTTTAAAGTGCTTCAACATAAAAAACTTTATAACTTGGGTATCACCGTAGTCGTATAGACCCACAGAGTAAATATAACTTGTCATGGATACTGCACAATGAGCGCTGTTAAAAATAAAAAAGTCTACTAGGATTCCAGTATTTTCGTCACCCTGCCTTACAAAAAACACCGATTTAAAACTGATAAAAAAGTCTGGTCCCCCACAAAAATTATACCAATAAATACATCTTATCCCTCAAAAAGCTAGCCCCTGATCAGCTATGTATAGAGAAAAAAAAAATATTTCTCCGACTATGGCGATGCAAAAATGTGTTTTCCCTTTTGAATGAAAGTGTTTTTATTGTGTAAAAGAAGCAAAAGATTAAAAAAAAATTTGATATCACTGTAATCATATCAACCTGCTGAGTAAAGCTAGCATGTCATTTATAACACACGGTGACCACTGTAAAAAATAAAAATAAAAAACACTACCAGGAATGCTGTATTTTGTTCAAAATGCCTCACAAAAACCTTAATAAAAAGTGATCAAAGCATCATATGTACCCCATAATGGTACTAATAAAAAAGTCAACCCGCAAAAAAATTGCCCATAGTCAGCTCCGTATACAGAATAATGAAAAAGTTATGGCTGTCAGAATAGGAAAACTTTACTGCAGCTGAATGGGTAGTTTATAATCATGCATAATCGCACCACAATCCACTGACATGGGACCTCCTAGTTTCCCCTAGACTTCAGTATAATCAAACATTCAGTGGATATAACTTTATAGCAATTTCTTCATTTATTCAGTATCAAAAAAATAACCAACTTAAAACCGTTACAGTAGGTTACTTGCGTTTCAGCAATAGAAAATGTGTGGCCGATAGTCCTGATAAGTCCATCAGTAATATTTGTTTCCGTGCCTCCTTGGCATAGCGTCTCCAGCATCTCTGACTAAGAGTGAGCAAGTGGACAGGTGGGCATCCAACGCGCACGCATGCGACGTTTCGGGAGAAAGGGGGAGGGATTCTCCCGAAACGTCGCGCATGCGCCTTGGATGCCCGCCTGTCCACTTGCTCACTCGTAGTCAGAGATGCTGGAGACGCTATGCCACGGAGGCCCGGAAACAAATATTACTAATGGACTTATCAGGATAATCGGCCACATACTTTCTACTGCTGAAATGCAAGTAACCTACTGTAACGGTTTTAAGTTGGTTATTTCTTGATACTGAATAAATGAAGAAGTTGCCTATAAAGTTATATCCACTGAATGTTTGTCGGAATAGGAAAACATAAAAACACAATTTTTTATAGACCTATTTCTATTGTGTAAAAGTAATAAAACATCAAAAACTATATAACATTTATATCATTGCAATTTTATTGACCCCCCATAGTAAAATTATCCTGTCATTTATCCTATACAGCGAACACTATAAAAAACAATGGCGGAACTGCGTTTTTCCCCCCATTTTCATAGCCCAATACTAAAAAAAACTATGGAAAACCTTTGCACTCAAAATGCACAGTACACCCCTAGATAAGATCCCTGAGCGGTGTTGAATCCAAAATGGGGCAACTTCTGGAAGATTTCACCTGTTATGGTACTTTAGGGGCTTTGCAAATTTGGCATGACCCCATCAAAATTTGCGCTGCAAAAGTTAAATAGCACACCCTGCCTTGTACGCTCTGCCATTCGCCCAAACAGCAGTTTACACTCACATGTAGGGTATTGCCAAACTTGGAAGAAATTGTGTAGCAAAATTTGGGGTGCTTTTTTTCCAGGATTCCTTGTAAAAATTCCACATTTTCAGCTAAAATTGCAGATTGTTGGAAAAAAAAAATTTTCATTTTCCCAACGGTAAAAAAATTTGTGAAACACTTGTGGGGGCCAATATACTCGCTACACCGCTGGATATATTCCTTAAGGGATGTAGTTTTTCTATATGCGGTCTTTTCAGGGATGTTTATTAGGTTTTAGCGCCTTAGGGTGTCCGCAAACCTGAAATGACGCCTATATAAAATGGTAATGAAAATGATACCCCAGAGTTCAGTAGGTGCTCCTCCTATTCTGGGGCTTGTGATTGAGCCAAATAGCGCACTAGGGCCACATATCGGATATCGCTGAAAACGGCAGAATCTGGGGAATCAATATTAAGTTGCATTTCCCTCATCACATCTACTGTGTTCTTGTGAAGAATGGATACAAATTGAAAATCTGCAAAAAAAAGTGAAATTTTGAAATTTCACCTCCACTTTACTTTAATTCCTGTGAAATATCTAATGGGTTAATAAACTTCCTAAATGATGTTTTGAATGTAGTGTAGTTTCTTAGATTAATTCATTTATGAGGGTATATAACATACAGGTTAATCAAAGTCCCATTAGAACTGTACTGGTCCCTAAAAAAATGTATATTGCAAATTTGAAGATTACTACTAAATTTCTAAGCCTCCTAATGCCGTAAAAAAAGACATTGTAAAAAAAAAGATTCCAACCTACAGTATTCATATGGTAGATGCTAGTTATAAGCTATTTTGAGTGGAATAACTGTCTTACATGCAGAAATTTTTACGATACTTTGATATTTTTCACAAATAAACAAGGACTTTTTGGACCAAAATGTCTTACTATCTTAAAGCACAATGTGTCACAAGTAGTGATGAGCGATTACGTCGACTATCGTCATCGGGTCGATAGTCGATATCGGCAATTATCAAGACGATTTCCGATAGTCGATAATAGATTATCGCCGATGACCATTAAAGTCTATGGGAGAGGAACAACACCTTCATTCTTACACACAAACAGGGCTGGAGAAGCTGGAATTAACATCCACAACAGTCAAATGGATACGTGCTACATCTTAGGCAACACACTTAGGTTACAAAAGCCACAGAAAAAAAGTCACAGACCATTCACTATCCCTGTCTTGTACCACAGCATGACCCTTAAACCTGCATGACTCACAAATTAAAAAGTGCCAGAAGGCAGTATGATTTGAACCATCATGTTACTTGAACTGGATATTGACTATACCTGTCCTGGAACGCAGCATGACCCTTAAACCTATATGACCCACAGATTAAAAAAGTGCCGGAAAAAGGAGTCCTTTAACCACCATTTTAGTTTCTCTTGACATTGACTATACCTGTCCTGGGCCACAGCATTACCCAAAAACCTGTCTGACCCCCAGATTTAAAAAGTGCCTGAAAAAGGAGTCTTTGAACCACCATTTTAGTTGAACTGGACATTGACTATACCTGTCCTGGGCCACACATGAGCCCCAAACCTGCATGACCCCAGATTAAAAAGTGCCGGAAAAAGGAGTCTTTCATCCACCATTTTAGTTTCACTGGACATAGACTATCACTGTCCTGGCCACAGCATGAGCCCCAAACCTGCATGACCCCCAGATTAAAAATTGCCGGGAAAAGGAGTCTTTCAACCACCATTTTAGTTTCACTGGACATAGACTATCCCTGTCCTGGGCCACAGCATGAGCCCCAAACCTGCATGACCCCCAGATTTAAAAAGTGCCGGAAAAAGGAGTCTTTCAACCACCATTTTAGTTTCACTGGACATTGACTATACCTGTCCTGGGCCACATCATGAGCTCCAAACCTGCATGACCCCCATATTTAAAAAGTGACGGAAAAAGGAGTCTTTCAACCACCATTTTAGTTTCACTGGACATATACTGTCCCTGTCCTGGGTAGCGCTTGCCCCGCCATATGAGTGCGGACCAATTGAGCTTCACTTGGAAATACTAGTGGTTAACGCTCCTGTTCCACCCGGGTGCCCTTTTTCTTGGAAATCTTTTTCTCATTTTACTCAACCGTGCTGGAGGAAATTGTCTCTGTACTTTTTTCTCTGTCCGTGCTCCATACTCCATGTCCTCTGGATAACCTCCAAATGGTCAAGTTTTTCCTGTACCCCCCTTGTACAATTCAGAGGAATTTTTTCCCAGCTGTTTTGTACATGCAAGTTTTTAGTAGTTTAATTCTAGAAAACACGTTTTTAAAATAGGATGGAATCCCACCATGTCTTTTTTTCTCTTTTTTTAATTGAATTAAATGGGTTGTCTCAATACATGGATTGCTAGCTATGTTAAAGATGATGCTGCAGGTTGCATTAACCAGTGAAGAACAGATTGGCGACGCTGTTCGTTACTGAGATTACGGGGCCCTGACCCAGAGAGACAGGCCTAAACGGCCCTGCAACGACATCCGCTGGCATGCGTGTTGTCGCCAGCACTGGAAGGAGCACCTTCTCTTGTACCTCTACCTCCATGTCCGACCCCCCTCTTTGCTCGCTTACCACCTGCATTTTGCTCCATGTTCAGAAAGTTGTAATTTTTAAGAAGGTATGGAAGAGTTTTTGACAGTCTTCCATAGTTTTCAACAAAATATCATACAAGTGCGCTATCTGCGCCAAACTGAGATTCACCGAGCACAATAAAACTATTCAGAAGTTACACGGATGAAAATTGTGTTTTTTTTCAGCAATGACAAACGAGAACAGTTACTAGAGAATTTTTCTATCAAATTGTCATACAGGGTTGCTATTTAAAAAAAATAGGGCCACACCACGTGCAAAAACAGCTATTTAAAAATTATACGGATAACAAATGGTGTTTTTTGCTCCTATAAATACACCTGCGGTGACAACAAAATTGCTGTATTCAAATTTAAGTGCAAGGTGGCTCTATGAATAGTGTTGAGCGATTACGTTGGCCATCGACATCGGTCGATGGTCGATAGCCGACTATCATCGACAAGATATTCGATAGTCGATAGTAGATTATGATCGATGACCATTAAAATCTAGGGGAGAGCAACAACCCCTTTCATTCTTACACCCAAACAGGGCTGGAGAAGCTGAAATTAAAATCCACAACATAAAATGGATACGTGCTACATCTTAGGCAACACACTTAGGTATAAAAGCCACAGGAAAAAAAATCACAGACCATTCACTATCCCTGTCTTGTACCACAGCATGACCCTTAAACCTGCATGGGCCCACAAATTAAAAAGTGCCAGAAGGCAGTTGATTTGAACCATCATTTTACTTGAACTGGCATTGAATACCCTGTCCTTGGGAAAGCAGCATGAGCCCCAAACCTGCATGACCCCCAGATTTAAAAAGTGCCGGAAAAAGGAGTCTTCAACCCCCCATTTTAGTTTCACTGGACATTGACTATCCCTGTCCTGGGGCCCCAGCATGAGCTCCACACCTGCTGACCCCCAATTAAAAAGTGCCGGAAAAAGGAGTCTTTCAACCACCCCTTTTAGTTTCACTGGACATAGACTATCCCTGTCCTGGGGCCCCAGCATGAGCCCCAAACCTGCATGACCCCCAAATTAAAAAGTGCCGGAAAAAGGAGTCTTTCAACCACCATTTTAGTTTCACTGGACATAGACTATCCCTGTTCCTGGGCCACAGCATGAGCCCCAAACCTGCATACCCCCATATTTAAAAAGTGGGCCCGGGAAAAAAGGGGTCTTTAAACCACCATTTAGTTTCACTGACATATAAATGTCCCTGTCCTGGTAGTGCTTGCCCCTCCGTATGAAGTGCGGACCAATTGAGCTTCACTTGGAAATACTGGTTAACGCTCCTGTTCCACCCAGGTGCCCTTTTTCTTTGGGATTCTTTTCCCCATTTTACTCAACGTGCTGGGGGAAATTGTCTCTGTACTTTGTTCTCCCGTCCATGCTCCATACTCCTGTCCTCTGAATAACCTACATCTGGTCAAGTTTTTCCTGTACCTCCCTTGTACAATCAGAGGAATTATTTTACCAGCTATTTTGGGACATGCAAGTTTTTTAGTAGTTTAATTCTAAAAAAACACATTTTAAAATAGGATGGAATCCCACCATGTCTTTGTTTCTCTTTTTTTTAATTTTATTAAATGGGTTGTCTCAATACAGGGATTGCAGCTATGTTAAAGATGATGCTGCAGGTTGCATTAACCACTGAAGAACAATTGGCAACGCTGTTTTGTTACTGAGATTCACAGGGGCCCCGCCCAGCGATGACAGGCCTGACGGTCCCTGCAACTGACGATCCGCTGGCATGCGTATTGTCGCCAGCACTGGGAAAGGGGCACCTTCTCTCGACTCACCTCCATGTCCTACCCCCCTCTTTGCTCGTTACCACCTGAAAATTTTGCTCCATGTTCAGAAAATTAAAAAATTTTTAAAAGGGATGGAAGA
>JAODAL010057116.1:0-22880 GCA_025379985.1 Phyllomedusa bahiana
TAACTGTTATGTTTTATTATAATAAACGGTATGTTTTGCACCTTTCTTTAGACCTTGTGAATATAGAATTGCTGTTTAAGATGCTACTTAGATGCTGGCGTCAATGAAAGTGCCCGGGGTGCGCAAAAGTCAAAAAACACGTAACTGTTTTTTTTGATATAATAAACAGTATTTTTTGCACCTTTCAATTCACCCGTGGTAATACAAAGAATTGCTGATTTTAAGATTTACGTAGATGCTGCAGTCATTGAACAGTGCTGGGTGCGCCCCAAAAAAAAAAAAAGTAAAAAAAACACGTATCTTAATGTTTTGATATAATAAACGTATTTTTGCACCTTTCATCACCTGTGGTAGAATATAGAATGCTGTTTTCAGATTTACTAGATGCTAGCGTCAATGACAGTGCTGGGTGCGAAAAAGTCACAAAAAAAAAAAAAAAAAAAAGACGTAACTGTTATGTTTTGATATAAAAAACTGTATTTTTTGCACCTTGTCAAATCACACTGTGGTGAACATAGAATTGCTGTTTTAAGATTTACGTAGATGCTGCTTCAATAAACAGTTCTGGTGCGCAAAAGTCAAAAAACACGTACCAGTTATGCTTTGATATAAAAACTGTATTTTTTGCACCTTTCAATTCACCTGTGGTGAATATAGAATTCTTTTAAGATTTACGTAGATGCTGCGTCAATGAACAGTGCTGGTGCTGCAAAAGTCAAAAAACACGTTAACTGTTATGTTTGATATCAATATAACGGTATTTTGCACTTTCAATTCACCTTGTGAAAATAGAATTGCATGTTTTAAGATTTACTAGATGCTGCGTCAAGAACAGTGCTTGTTGAGCAAAAGTCAAAAAACACGTAACTGTTAAGTTGTGATTAATAAACTGTATTTTTTTGCACCTTTTTCCAATTCACCTGTGATGAATATAGAATTGCTGTGTTTAAGATTTACGTAGATGCTGCGTCAATGAACTGAGCTGGGTGCGGCAAAAGTCCAAAAAACACGTAACTGTTAGGTTTTGAATAAATAAACGGTATTTTTGCACCTTTCAATTCATCTGATGGTGAAATATAGAATCTGCTGTATTAAATTTACGTAGATGCTGCTCAATGAAACAGTGCTGGTGCGCCAAAGTAAAAAAGACACGTATGTTATGGATTTTGATATAATAAACTGTATTTTTTGCACCCTTTCAATTCACCTGTGTGATATAGAATTGCGTTTTAAGATTTACGTAGATGCTGCCGTCAATGAAATGCTGGGTGCGCAAAAGTCAAAAATCAACGTAACTGATATGTTTTTGAATATAATAAACTATTTTTTGCACCTTTCAATTCACCTTGAGGTGAATTAGAATTGCTGTTTTAAAGATTTATGTACAGCTGCTTCCATGAACATGCAGTGACAAAAGTAAAAAAACCACGTTTTTAACTGTGGATGTTTTCGTACGATCCACGGTATTTTTGGCAGCAAACAACCTGTGCTGAATACAAGATTGCTGGTTTGTAATTTAATGCAAGTGGATATATCAACAGTCACAGGTGTAATGGGAAAATTGAAACAACACTATCTGAAATGGATACTGATTATTAAAAGTCGAGTTGTTTCTGCAAGCTAACAAAGAGACCTGCAGATGGGTACTAAAATATGTTTATCCAATATAATTCAGGCTGCCCAAAATCCATGAAATATTTCAATAGCAAACATGTTAATAATAAAGATATCCTCTACAATGTCTACACTAATCTTGGTGACGTTTAATCCAGTGTTCTTTATAGATAGAGCTTGGTCTGGTTTTCGCCCCGCGGGCCCCCCCCCCCCCCGCTCCCACCTGCCAGGAATTTTACAGTGGTAGATTCTGCTTTAAAAATTCTCTAGCTAACTACATAAAATGTTTCAAATCCCCCTAATCCTAACTAATTCGGAAGGATCACAGCTAAAAGTGAGAGGTTTCTCTGAGCAGAATAGACTAATTTCGCTGAGCTGTTGCCACAGGCAGAACGCAGGGTCCTATCCCCTATGAGACGCTGAGTAGACCACTGAGGCAGAAACATGAAACGGCTGTTTCTATGTAAAAAACGAGGTCATGTATTTTTTCCAGCCAATCGCAACCATACACATCCCATTCCATGACGTCGCACACACATCTCCACCCTCTCTATTCTGTAATCGTCATTTGCTGGCCGCCAAAAAATACAGGAAGCGCCGAAAAAGGCCGCGATCTAATAGATGAAGCACAGATTTTAACCTTAATTATCGCATGAACTGGAAATTTCGTCACCATAAACACCTTGCCGATTTCAACTTGTCGATAAAAATCGCTCACACCTACTTATGGGTGTGCGGACGAATTAACACATGTACACGTGTAAAAATACCTTTAAAAACAGCAGAGGGGTGTATGTTGTATGTTATCAACGATTGAAAAAAAGCAAAATGAAATAATGTAAAACAATAAATAAAACTTCCCTAAATATTTCTGTAAACAAATGTCAGTTACCAAAAAATATCTAAATAACAGTCAACTGTACAAAATAGCATAGTGCCACTTTGTGAACTGTGAGTCAACAGGTAGGGTCCAGCAGTGGTACAGGACAGAGTTATAGTCCAATGTCCAGTGAAACTAAAATGTGGTTGAAAGACTCCTTTTCCGGCACTTTTTTTAATCTGGGGTCATTGCAGGTTTGGGCTCAATTGCTTGTGGCTCAGGACAGGGATAGTCTATGTCCAGTGAAACTAAAAGGTGGTCTTGAAAGACTCTATTTTCGGCCACTATTTTAATCTGTGGGTCAACAGGTTTAATGGTCATTCTCGGTACAGGACAGATAATAGTCAATGTCCAGTTCAAAACTAAATGGTGGTTCCAAGACTCCTTTTGCCGCACTTTTCTAAATGTGGGTCTGCAGGTTTGGGCTCATGCTTTGACCCAGACAGGTATAGTCAATGTCCCGCTTCAACTAAAATGGTGCTTGAAAAGACTCCTTTTCCCACACTATTTAATTGGGGGGTCAACATGATTAAGCTCATACTGCGGTACAGGACAGATAAAGTTAATGTCCAGTTCAACATAAAATGTGGATGAAAACTCCTTTTTCCGGCACTTTTAATTCATGTCCATGCAGGTTTGGGCTCATGCTGCGTTCCAGGAACAGGGATATTCAAATGTCCAGTTCAAGTAAAATGATGGTTCAAAACATACTGCCTTCGGCACTTTTTATTTGGGTGTCAAGCAGATAAATTCATGCTGTGGTGCAAGACAGGGATACGGATGGTCCTTGACTTTTTTTTCTGTGCATTTATAACCTAAAGTGTGTGCCTAAAGATTGTACACGTATCCATCTTGACTGTTTGTGGATGTTAATTCAGCTTCTCCTTCCCAGTTTGGGTTAAAATGCAGGTGTTATTCTCTCTACCACCATTGACTTTAATGGTCATTGGCGATAATCTATTATCGACTATCGGATATCTTATTGATAATTGCCGATATCGACTATCGACCCGATGACGATTGTCAACGTAATCGCTCATCACTAATTATGAGGAATAGTTTTGCATGAATCTTTCGCTGTTTAGTTCCTAACCCTTAGTTGAGGTTATGGTTAAGGGTTTTAAGTCTTCTTAAGATCAACTTACCTCACCCCAGTGCGTCCAGGTCAAGTGACAATGTCACTTCTGCTCTAACATCACTTCACGACATATTAGGTTAGCCTTCTATGACATGGGATCATAAGTGATGTCAGAGTGACAGGGTCGCTGAATCTGTAAGCACTGCAAAGTCATAAGTTTACCCTAAAGACCATAGCCCAAACCTAAGTTTAGCTTTACAGTTACAATAAGTAAAGAAAGGAACAGCACTGTTAACTATCACCAAATGAGCGATGTGTACATGTTTCTATAGTTTTGGGGCCTATGCTTGAGATTAGAGATGGGCGAATTTCTCAAAAATTCGGTTTGCTGACTTCGCCAAATTTTCCGACAAAATTTGTATTTCGGTCCGAATTACTTTTGGGACAATAGTGTAAAAACAGCATAATTCCTGAGCTGCAACAGAGCCTGTTAGGGGTGCAGGTAGAATGTTGTGCCATTGCTTAAATAAGCCGAGGAGCTTGGGTTTGGTCTTCAACAATGCTGTGTTTTAGTATGACACACACATGACTGCCGCCGCTATTAGAATCGCCTCACCCTTCAAATCACTGGGCACTTATGGTGGAAAAACTGACCAAAAAACTGAATAATAATGTTTATTTCTATAGCGCCAACATATTCCGCAGCACTTTACAAATTCAAGGGTAAACATACAGTCATTGCACATTAAAAGTACTTACAAATGAGACACAAGGTGTGAGGGCCCTGCTCCATGAGAGCTTACAATCCTATTAGGGTGTATGGGTGAAACATATGGTAAAAGTGGCAAGTTTACAATGGGCCCGGCCATGTTTCATAAATAGGGTGGTTTACATGAAAATTGATGAACCTGCCACCGCAGACTGTACATCGGAGATACAGATAAAGTGCTGTATGCCCAGTGCAGGGAGTGACAGATGGGTGTGATAGCAGTTAGGGATCTTGGTGGCCAGACCGAGAAGATGTAATTTTAATGGCCCTCATAAAAACTGTGAGGGTTTGAAAGTGCCTGATCCCCGCGTTAGCTTATCCCCAGCGAATTGGTGCCGCAACTTTGTTAAATCTTGTAGCAGGCATGGGAGGTTCAGATGATTGAGAATGTAGTTCTGATATCAACAGCTGAGCGGCAGAGCACATGGTTAGCGAAGACAGATACCTAGGGAGGAGATGTAGGGAGGAGCAGCGCAGTGAGAGCTTATTGGGTGAGAGTGCTGAGTTATAACGTTCCTGTACTGTATGGCAACCATGCAGTGACTGACACAGGGTAAGGCATCAGTAAGCGGCTGGAGAGAAAGAAACCTGGCCTGCTGCATTCTGACAGATTGGAGAGGGGAGAGTTTGCAGAGACGGAGACCGATAAGCAAGAGTTGCCGTAGTAAAGACGAGGAAATAATAAGAGCAGCAAATGAGAGTTTGAGCGTTTCCACAGTGAGAATGGACGATTTTGGAGATAATTCTTGAGGTGCATGTGACAGGATCGGCAAGGGATTGATATATGGGGTGAAGGTCAGATCAGAATCAAATTAAACCCCCAGACAGCGGGTCTGCTGCCTAGAGGAAATGGTGGTACACATAAGAAACAGAAATAGCAGGGTGGGGTGGTTATAGATGGTGGAAAGACAGAAGTTCAGTCCTATTGAGGTTTTAGTTTCAGAAAGAGAGAGACATGATGTCAGAGAACAGCGACAGACAGTCACTGTGTTTTGTAGCAAGGGGTGGAGTGATGTACGGAGGAGGTTGTCAAATTTGGGTGTCATCCGCATAGAGATGGTCCTGGAAGCCAAATCTACTGATGGTATGTCCAATGTGGGGCTTGTGTTACACAATGAAAAGAGGAGAGGGCCTCGGAACTGATCCCTGAGGAACCCCAACAGCAAGAGGAAAAAGGAGAGGAGGTCGAACAAAACTAGACACGAAGGAGCGTTAGAAGGTAGGACGAGAACCAAGCGAGAGCGGTGGTCCTGGAGGCCAATGGTGCTGAGCATGCTGAGGAAAGTTGGTATCCACAGTTTTTTTTTTGTCAAATGCGCAGGAGATCCAAGAGAAGCAACAATGAGTATTACCCCTGAGATTTTGCTGTTAGGAGGTCATAGAGACTTTAACTAGGCAATTTCCGTGGAGTGTATGGTGCGGAAACCATAATGCAGCGGGTCAAGGAGAGAGTATAGCAGAGAGATAGCGGATTAGGCGAGAGAAACCAACGTCCAGGGAGTTTAGAGATTAAGGTCAGGTAGAGACTGGTCCGGTAGTTATCAGCACAGGACGGGTCCAAGAGGGCTTTTTTAGTAAAGGGTTATGAAGTCGTGTTTGAAAAGAAGATGGAAAGATCCCTAGTGAGAGAGATAGGTTTACAGATTGTAGTTAGTGAGAGAGGACCAGCGGGAGAAATAGACTGGACGGAGTGGGATGGAATGGGTCAGTAGAGCAGGTGGTAATAGACTGGAACAGGAGGGATGGAATGTTGCCAGTAAGCAGGTGTGAGGGACGATCCGACAGGAGAAGCCCTGGACACGTTCTTCCCCTCTGTTCGTCGGGTCAAGGGCTGTGAGTAGATTAGAGGACGTCGGGAGGGACAGGATGGGTATTATTTGGGATTGAGATGTGATGTTTTGCCGGATATTTTATCAATTTTGTCTTTGAATTGAGTGGCCCGGTCTCACACAGAGGTAGTGGACCAGACCCTGAGCTTTAGGGCCTTAGAGGGAGTGGTAAGGTTCAAAGAGGCGTTTTGGGTTTGTTGGTAGTGTGGAGAAAGGAGGTGAAATATTTTTGTTTGCGCATTGAAGGCAGTGTGATAGTCCTGAGCATGAATTTGGTAAGTGGAGAAAGACTGCATGTACTTTGACTTTCTCACAGCCCTCGCACACCTGAACAAATCGCTGAGAAATCGAGTCTGAGGGTGTGCCAAGGCTGTGGGCGTCTGACTCTGGTGGCGGCGTGTGAGTGGTGCCAACATTCCATGGGTGGTTGTTGAAGTTTTATTCATTGTAACGTTTGACAATCAGGTCCTGGACAGTGAGGGAGGGAGATTGGGGCAGTGAGGACTGTATGGAGTCTGTGAGTTCCTGAGTATTAATGGAGCGGATATTTCTGTATGGATGATGGGCAGGTTTGTCCAGAGAAGGCTGAGAATTAGTGATAATGAAGGAGATAAGATTGGGAACGCAGCCTGACAAGGTAACATCAGCGCCAGCTGGAAAGAAATGACCTGAGGGCTAAGATCCTACGATAGCGTCAAAGAACACAGAAGTAGGTTACCGGAGTCACCACAGATCGCAGCACAGTAAGGGGACGTCACAGCAGGAGTCACCCTGCGAGGCCACAGCATCCGGTGTCATCTACTGGCCATGTGTTGACCACACACTAGGTCATACACTTTCTCCCAGATGACATCTGACAACCCCAGCCAAGAGTCATAATGTTTGACACACACAACCCCTAGTTGGCATGGCCCAGGAGCAGGTGAAGGGCTCTCACCTGTCCTCAACCCACCTCTGTCCCATTCGCTTCCCACAGCCAGAGAACTACTATGTGCTGTGGCCCCTGCGCCACTATACAGTGAGGACCAACTATTTGAGGACAGTGGGCAGCAAAGAGGTGTGGAAGACACCAGCTGCTTCTTGCAGAAGTGGGCAAATAGTGATGAGGAGAGTTGCAATGGGGGGTTATGTTGCGAGCGGTCAGGCTTTGTACAGCGACATCGTTGAGGAGGACGGCGGTGACAGGCAAACACTAATCGATGTAGCCGATCGCACTTGGGAGCCGGGTGAAGTAAGCAAGGCTGGGACAAGGTATTCTGGTGCCCTAGTTAAACAAGGCATAAAGTGCCTCCCAAATGAAATATTCTGCCCACTCCATGCCTCCTTGTGCCCCCTTTTCTCCTTGGGATGAAGTGGCGCCCTACGCGGTGGCCTACCCTCAACTACCCATTGTCCCGGCTCTGGAAGCATTCCATTTTCTCTACATTAAGTTTTAGGAGATGGGAGGAGAAGAAGGGGCATTTGGACGACAGACAATCTGGGATCTTGGACAGTAGAGAGTTAATGTCTGGGCCGGAGATGTAAAGTTGGGTGTCATCAGCATACTGATGGTTTTGAAAGCCATGTGATGCTATCAGCTGACCCAGACCAACAGTGTGCAAGGGCTTCATCATTATCATTGGGAGAAGAGAGCAGCAGCTTGCGTGTCAGGCAGTGGCACAGCCCTTAAGTCAGTAGTGTGGCCGGGAGTCAGCAGGGTGGCAGCAGTGCGAGGTTGTGATCCAAACGGCCACGATTTAGACCACCCACTTTGCAGGTTCCAGAAAGTAGCGGCACAGGGGCTCACTGGGTCAGCGGCGGTAACAGTCAGTCAGTGCAGAGCTTTGGTGGTAAAATCAACTACTCGGTTTGCCAGTTTTTTTGCTAAGACATCAGATGAGGTGAACATGGCTATATTTTGAATCTGTGGGCAGAAAGTAAAGCGTGACCAGTGACCTAACGTTGGCACCACGGCCCTGCATATACATCATGCAGTGTCACCATACGTGTTTCAGATGTGGTGGTCCATCCTGTCCCAACAGCAGCAGCACCCAATGGCACGCCCCATTTCAGGCAGTCAAGGCTTCACCACCTCTGCCAAGGACAACTCCCTGTCCTTTCCATCATCTACCGGTCCAGATACTCCTGCTCCCCGGCACTCATGGTGCCAGCAGTCGTTCACGGATACGATTGCCAAGAGCGAGCAGTATGCGTCTAGCCATCCCTAAGTGCAGAAGCTGACCGTGCTCCTGTCCAAGTTGGTGGTACTGCAGTCCCTCCCATTGCTGCTGCGGGAGTCTACCAGGTCGCTACCCCTGACATGACTTGCTTGCGGTGGCAGCCAAGGTGTAGCGAGGTACAAAATCGTAAGACAAACTCGGAGTCGGGGAAAAGCTGAAGGTCAGGACAGCCGGCAACGATCGTGGTCAAGGGAGGGGCAAGAGGTACGGAACACGATATGACAGATGGGGTTTTAAGGGGAAACTCTTTCTCTTTAGGCTCTAAAAATTATTAATAGAATTATTTTTTTTATAGTTTTGGGAGACGGTTGTGTGGGGACCCTTTTTCCATTACAAAGCAGCAAAAGGGTTTTCCCCACAGTTTTTAAAAAAAGGACACCGGGAAATATTTCAGCAAACTTTTCCTTTATCACCTGGTTATCTTTTCATGAACAAATAATGTTTTCAACTTTCTTTTTTAAAAATTAAAATTTTTTTGTGTGGATTATTTTTTTCCCCGGAAACAGGGGGGGCCCCCTTAAAGAAGGACTTGTGTTTTTATTTTTCTGTAAGTTGACATACGATTCACATTCTTCATACGAAGAATTTCATACAAAGCCATTTTGCAGCATTTGTTTTTGTTTTTTTTTTTTGTTCGTCCCATTCCAGTTTTTACGAATTAAATCAACAATGGCACAGAAGCAAAATAAGCATCTAAAACATTCCCTGTATTATGGGCCTCCTTCATTAATTCCCAAACGGTTATTTGAACAAATGTGTAACGAAAAAAATGGATTCAAACCACCAGTTTATACTTCATGATGTTTATCGTCATGCTGTCCTCCCAAGGGTCTTTTTATGCAGAGGATGACCGCTCGCCAAAAAACCCCCCATGCCACTCCCACATCAATACGAAAGAACGGGGGATTCTGCCCCACCCTTCATTCAAATAAATGCTGACTTCCTAAAATTTGTTCACCCTCGCTGTAAAGGACCACATACTAGTTTTCGGGCTAGGACCCGAATTGGACAGAGGGGGGTTTTGGGGACGGGTGAGGGCCGCGACGTTTCCCCGGGGCCACCCAACTAAGTTTTTGTCTGACGAATCCCCCGCTAGGGTTGTCAGATGTCATCTGGGATAAGTTGATACCTACCCCAAACCAACAAAACCCTTTGGGGGTTGCTGATCAACACACGGCCGCTACATGACCCGGCATTCTCCCTCACCGATCCCCCCCTGCGGATTTCCCCTTTACTTTGTGTCCCCTGTCCGCTCCGGGAATTTTTGTGCCACGCCACTCGCAAGTGTAAGCCTGCCCCTCTCTGTCTACATACTGTTTTTTAAAAAATGTACAGACTCTTTAAAATTAAGATATTTTTATATGATAAATACCACCCGTTTTTGACTCCCAAATGAATCCATAACAAGCGGGGTAACACTGGATAAATTTTGCGCTAAAAAAAATGGGCAGGAAAAAACTTGTAGGGGCCTTTAAAAAACGTGTATTTTACTGAATAAAAAAACACAAACGGGTTTAAATTTTAAATTTTGGATAAAAATTATCACGGCAAAATTTCTTTCTTTTTGCTTGGGAAAAACCCATTATTTTTTTACTGACTACAACACATAAACCCTTTAAATTTAAACCTTTGAAAAATGAATTTTGCTACAGGCAAAATTTCTTTTTGGCGTTAAAAAACGCTGTTTCTTTACTGACTGCAACAGCAAAAAACTTAAATAAATTCGGATATAAATTATGCTACAGGAAAAATTTTCTTTGGCGTTGAAAAACACATTTTTTTTACGACTACAACAAAAAAAAAAAAAAACAAAATTAAACCCCTTTGGGATCTAAATTGCGCAAAAGAAATGAGCTCCAAAAATTAACAGCTTTTGGGGGCTTTTTAAAACGAGGGTTTTTTTTTTAACTACTACAACACAAAAAAACCTTAATTAACCCTTGGATAAAAATTGCAAAAAGAAATGAGCTGGCAAAAAAAAACAGCCATTGGCGGTTAAAACGACATATTTTACGACTACACACAGAATAATGTTTAATTAACCCTTTGGGATACAATTATGCTACAGGCAAATTTCTTTTTTGGGCGTTAAAAAACACTGTTTTCTTTTACTGACACAACTCAAAAAAAAAACCAAATTAACCCTTGATCTAAATTGTGCAAAAAAAAATGAGCTGCAAAAATTAACATTAGTGGCGTGAAAAAAACCATGAAATTTCATGACTACAAAGTACAAACAGCTTTAATTACCCTTTGGGTATAAATTGCGCAAAAAACGAGCAGCCCCAAAAATTTTAAATGGGATTTGGGGTTCAAAAAACCGTTTTCTTTAACAATAAAACAACAAAAACAGGGTTAGTAACCCCGGGTATTCAATTCTCCAGAACTGAGCAAAGCATTTAAAAAGTGTATGCAGCTGAATTGTACGCACACTGGGCTTCAATTCCAAAACCCCACAAAATCAAGATTAAACGTAAGAAACAGTCTCTGAGAAAAATGTACACCCCCAAAAACACTGTATAAAATTCTTTCTTTTGGTAATTTCAGCATAGGGCTCGCAGCTACAACCGGCACAGAGAGAAATGTGAACTGCCACGTAGCGTCCGGGGCTTTTATAGATGTACTCACAGAATCCCGCCGGGCTCTGATTGGCTTCAACCTGCACATTCTTTAGGGTACTCCTTTTTTCCTCAAAGATTTTTGCCCCATGTAACGCCATGTCCGGGCCATTTTAACAATTTTAAAAAACGCTTCATTCCCGTGAACACTCAAAACTTCGCTTCTTCAAATCAAAGTTTTTCCTAAATTCAAAAGAATTCCCCCTTCGTTAGAATCATTCCCCACTCTACTTGAGATAGATGTGGGTCCCAAAGGATTGACCCACATCTATCACACATTGATGGCTTATCCTAGCGATATGCCTTTAATGGTTGTTGTGGGAAAACTCCTTTGCAAATAGCCATAATGAAGGAATAAAACATAGGATTACAGCTGCAGTTAGAGATGAGTTTTTTGGCAATTTTTGCAAACATTTTATTTGAACTGACCAGGACTGTAAGATTTATGTTAAATTTGATTTTAACCAAAATCCAAAGTGCAACATTAATGAGACCCAAAAAGGGTTCATATTAACAATTTCTCGAAAGTCATTTTCTCTATTAACAAAAAAACAAAAAAACTACCCACTTTTCACGAAGCCAAATTTTTAAAAGGCACTGATATTAATCCTTATTTTTTTTTTAAATAACTTCATGAGTTTTAGTGACTCTACATGGAAAATTAATTATGGCTAAAAGGTCTTGTTTTAACATATTGGTGTCAGCACTGCCCCCTCCTGATTCAGAAAAAGCAAAGATAAAGGAAATAGTGTAGGGTTACTTGACTATCGCTCGGGTCGATAGTCGATACGGGAATTTTCAAAAAAAATCCGATGTCGATAAAATTACGCCGTGATCATTTTAAAATCTATGGGAGAGGAACAACACCTTCATTATTACACCCAAACAGGGATGGAGAAGCTGCAATTAACATCCACAACAGCAAACTGTATATGTGCTACATCTTAGGCAAGACAATTAGGTTATAAAAGCCACAGAAAAAAAATCACAGACCATTCACTATCCCTGTCTTGTACCACAGCATGACCCTTAAACCTGCATGACCAACAAATTAAAAAGTGCCAGAAGGCAGTATGATTTGAGCCATCATTTTACTTGAACTGGACATTGAATATCCCTGTCCTGGAACGCAGCATGAGCCCCAAACCTGCATGACCCCAGATTAAAAAGTGCCAGAAAAAGGAGTCTTTCAACCACCATTTTAGTTGAACTGGACATTAACTATAACTGTCCTGGACCGCAGTATGACCATTAAACCTGTCTGACCCACAGATTAAAAAGTACTGGGAAAAGGAGTCTTTCAACCACCATTTTAGTTGAACTGGACATTGACTATACCTGTTCTGTACCACAGTATGACCATTAAACCTGTCTGACCCACAGATTAAAAAGTGCAAGAAAAAGGAGTCTTTGAACCACCATTTTAGTTGAACTGGACATTGACTATACCTGTCCTGTACCGCAGTATGACCATTAAACCTGTCTGACCCACAGATTAAAAAGTGCTGGGAAAAGGAGTCTTTCAACCACCATTTTAGTTGAACTGGACATTGACTATACCTGTCCTGGACCACAGTATGACCATTAAACCTGTCTGACCCCCAAATTAAAAAGTGCCGGGAAAAGGAGTCTTTGAACCACCATTTTAGTTGAACTGGACATTAACTATATCTGTCCTGTACCGCAGAATGACCATTAAACCTGTCTGACCCACAGATTAAAAAGTGCCGGAAATAGGAGTCTTTCAACCACCATTTTAGTTTCACTGGACATTGACTATACCTGTCCTGGGCCACAGCATGAGCCCCAAACCTGCATGCACACCCCATAAGTAATAAAAATGTCCTAATCATCCCCAAAACACTTCTTAGTTGAGAAGACATTTGCCCTCCTGGCTTCTGAGACTGATTCAGCCAATCAATTCAATGGTTTCATTTTTCCTCCAAATCCTTCTTCATTGATTAGGGACAGACTCCCCTGAAGATCAAATGATGCGACCCCATAGTGACTCCAGCCCCAGAAAATTTTAAGCCTCAAATTGTGCAATTTGTGTCCAGCCCTGGACCCCTTTTTGACACTACTTAACCTCACAGAAATCACCTTTTTCAAAATCTGATTTTTTAGAGAAATTTGAAGCTCTCCTGATTGCCCCTAACGGTGAGAGCCAGTGCTGCCATCAGCCATCTGTTAACACGGAGGTCCAGCTGCCAGGGCCAGACTTACAGTGGGTGCTGTGAGAGCCCAGGCTAGAGTCTGTCATCTAGTAACACGGAGGTCCAGCTGCCAGGGCCAGACTTACAGTGGGTGCGGTGAGATCCCAGGCTAGCGTCTGTCATCTATTAACACGCAGGTTCAGCAGCCAGGGCCTGAGTTACAGTGGGTGCGGTGAGAGCCCAGGCTGGCGTCCGTCATCTATTAACACGGTAAAAATGCCCTTGTAACGCAGCAACAAAAACAGTCGTGCTGAAGCAGAAGTGTGAGGTAAGACCTCCAGCCTTCCTCAGTACACAGTCAAGACCTGGATAGTGCTTGCCCCTCCGTATGAGTGCGGACCAATTGAGCTTCACTTGGAAATACTGGTGGTTAACGCTCCTGTTCCACCCAGGTGCCCTTTTTCTTGGCATTCTTTTTCTCATTTTACTCAACGTGCTGGAGGAAATTGTCTCTGTACTTTGTTCTCTGTCCGTGCTCCATACTCAATGTCCTCTGAATAACCTACATCTTGTCTGTTCCTGTACCTCCCTTGTACAATTCAGAGGAATTTTTTTACCAGCTATTTTGTACATGCAAGTTTTTTAATAGTTTAATTCTCATCACCCTTGAGCCACTCTTGACAATTGTGAAGAACAAATGTCTGTTAGAAACAATATTTTTTATAATAGGACCTGTAGTATAGCTGCATGTCACAGCAAAATGCCCCCAAAATTCAAAACATGACCATGAGCCACTTTTGACAATTGAGACGAACAAATGTCTGTTAGAAACAACATTTTTTTATAATAGGACCTGTAGTATAGCTGCATGTCACAGCAAAATGCCCCCAAAAATTCAAAGCATGACCCTTGAGCCACTTTGGACAATTGTGAAAAACAAAATGTCTGTTAGAAACATTTTTTTTATAATAGGACCTGTAGTATAGCTGCATGTCACAGCAAAATGCCCCCAAAAATTCAAAACATGACCCTTGAGCCACTTTTGACAATTGTGAAGAACAAATGTCTGTTAGAAACAATTTTTTTTAGAATAGGACCTGTAGTATTGCTGCATTTCAAAGCAGCATGACCAAAAAATTATAAATATGACTTCTCAGCAACTATTAAAAATTGTGATGGAGAAATGCCACTTAGAAGCCACATTTCTGTTCCAAAGCACTATAGTTATAGCTGTATCTCACAGCAACATGACCGCAAAACCCTCGACAAGGCGCCAACAGCTAACGAAAAAGTGAGTAAATGGAATACGGTGTTGTCATGAAACCTTGCTGTCTTTTACAGTCTCCTCACAGCAAAACCAGCAAAATGAACTGTTGGGAAAAGAGAATAAAAATTGCAGTAAGAAATGATCATTTAAAAAATATTTTTTCAAAAGGACCATTTCTGTTTGAAGAGGAATGTGAAGTAGACCGGCAACTAGTGTTGAGCGATTTTTATCGACAAAGTTGAAATCGGCAAGGTTTTTATGGTGATCGAAATTTCCAGATCATGTGACAATTAAGGTTCAAATCTGTGCATCATCTAATAAGATCGCGCCTTTTTCGGCGCTTCCTGTAATTTTGGCGGCCAGCAAATCAGTTTACAGAATAGAGCAGGGTGAGATGTGTGTGCGACGTCATGACTGGGATGTGTATGGTTGCGATTGGCTGGAAAAATCACATGACCTCGTTTTACATAGAACAGCGTTTCCTGTTTCAGCCTCAGTGTCTCTCAGCGTCTCATAGGGATAGGACCTGCGCTCTGCCTGTGGCCAAACAGCTCAGCGAAATTAGTCTATTTCTGCACAGAGAAACCTCTACTATTAGCTGTGATCCTTTCAATTTAGTTAGATTAGAGATTTGAAGATTTTATGTAGTTAGCTAGAGAATTTTAAAGCAGCATCTACTGCTGTAAAATCACGGCGGTGGGAGCGGGGGGGGGGGGGGGGCCGCGGGCGAACACAGACACGCTCTATCTATAAATAACACTGGATAAAGTTCACCAAGACTTAGTGTAGACATTGTAGTGGAATGTCTTTATTATTAAAACAGTTTGCTATTGAAATATTTCCTGGATTTTGGGGCAGCCTGGGAAATTATATTGGATACACATAATTTCTAGTAACTGCAGGGCTCTTTGGGTTTTGGGGCAAAACTCCACTTTTATTATTTATAAAATTTCCCGATAGGTGTTCATTTTCAATTTTACCCATTACACCCGTGACGTTGATATATCCACCTTGCAGTTAAATTACAATCCAAACAATCTTGTAGTCAGCACAGGTTGTTTGTTGCCAAAAATACTGTGTATCGTATCACAGTTACGTGTTTTTTGAAAATTTTGCGCACCCGCATTGTTCATTGACGCAGCAATCTACGTAAATCTTAAAACAAACAATTCTATATTCACCACAGGTGAATTGAAAGGTCAAAAAATTCGTTTATTATACCAAAACATAACAGTTTACGTGTTTTTGACTTTTGCACACCCAGCATTGTTCATTGACGCAGCATCTAAGTAAATCTTTAAAACAGCAATACTATATTCACCACAGGTGAATTGAAAGGTGCAAAAAATATAGTTTATTTTTACAATAAATAACAGTTACGTGTTTTTTGACTTTTGCGCACCCAGCATTGTTCATTGACGCAGCATCAACGTAAATCTTAAAACAGCAATTCTATATTCACCACAGGTGAATTGAAAGGTTTCAAAAAATACCGTTTATTATACCAAAACATAAAAAGTTACGTGTTTTTTGTCTTTTGCGCACCCAGCATTGTTCATTGACGCAGCGTCTACGTAAATCTTAAAAAAAAGCAATTCTATACACCAGGTGAATTAAAAGGTCCCCAAAAAATACCTTTTTTATATCAAAACTAACATTACGTGTTTTTTTTTTTGCACACCAGCTTTGGGTATTGACGCAGCATCTCGTAAATCTTAAAAAGAAATTCTATATTCACCACGGGTAAATTGAAAGGTGCAAAAAATATGTTTATTATACCAAAACATAACTTACTGTTTTTTGACTTTTGCACCCCCCCCCCCCCCCCAAGCATTGTTCATTGACGCAGCATTACATAAATCTTAAAACAGCAATTCAAATTTTCACCACAGGTAAATTGAAAGGTCAAAAAATACCGTTTATTTACCAAAACATAACAGTACGGGTTTTTTTTTTGGTTTTTGCCCAGTCCAGTTTTTGTTGAAAACACCTTGCATTAAATTTTTTGAACCCAGCAATTTTGTTTTGATTGAGGGATTTGAGAATAGCGTGATTTGCCGCTTTTAATAGGATTTTCCCAAAACTATTCCTCCCTTTTCTCAAATTTTTTATTTCTGAACATGGAGCAAAAAGCAGGGGTAAGCGAGCAAAGGGGGGGGTAGCCATGGAGGTAGAGGTACGAGAAAAGGTGCTCTTTCCAGTGCTGGCGACAACCCATGCCAGCGGATGTCAGTTGTAGGCCCTCACCCTGTCATCGCTGGGGTCAGGGCCCTGTAAATCTAAGAAACGAACAGCGTCGCCAATCTGTCCTTCGTGGTTAATGCAACCTGATCTGCAGTCTTACCTCCTCGTCCTCGCAGTCACCCCCACAAAGTGTCATCAGCATCATCAGCACCCGTCCAACTGGCACCCCAAATGTAAACTCTTTTGTACCCCCCACTGTGGATAATCATTTTCTGAAGCCCTCTTGATGAAAAATGCGGTTGGGGGGTCAGAAGGCATTTTAAAAAGATCAAGAGGATGATTTAGTTCTCTGACCCCCAGTTACTGATCCATCAGGGGAGGTGAAGAACCCGGTCAATCTGCAAAAACCCCGGGCGGTGGAACGCCTTGCAGTGCCCCTTGCTTTTAGCCCCCCCAGCTTCGGGATGCAAAAAGTCGGCGACCAAGTACCTGTTTTGATGATGATGACGACAATGGGTCCATCCTGTTTTTTCCGCAAAATTTTGCTTGCGGCGCTTCATCAGTGGAGAGGAGGAAGACGATGGGGTAGTGTCAATACGGGTCCCGCCACAAAAAGGGGGAGGGGGGTCGCAGAAGTCCGCTGATATGATTCCGCCAGCCCGGTCAGGCAAACCCCGCTCCTCGTTATCGCCCTCAAAAAGGTCCAGGACCTCTCAAGCTGGGCTTCTTTGAGCAAGCCCCTGATTACCAGCGATTTTCAAGCCGCCTTTGCCGGAAAAACATAATAGGGGCAAGAAACCCTTTAATGGTTAACCACCCCCAACATGTCTATCAATGCAGCGAATGCATGAGTTGAAAGGAGGGAACACTTGGCCCAAAAAAAACCAGACTGACGCCGGGCCTCCAACCACTGTCACATTCTTTTTCCGCCTCCTCCCCTCCCCCACCCCAAGGTTCCTCAGCTGCCCTGTCTCTCAGAGTCTGATCAGGGATCAGCCTCGCTTCAGCCTCCACCCCGCCCGAGTACCACCCGCACCACCCAAAACCATCCCACCCCCCCTCCTTCCGCCAGTTTGACGCCTGCACGCCCTACAGCGGGCCCGTCTAGGCCCCGCCTTCTGTCTTCCAGGTTTGGGGGCAGAAGAAACAATTTAACCCAAACCACCCAAAGCCAAAAGCCTGAATGTCGGCTTTCCAAGCTTTTGGGCCCTTGAAATGTTCCTTTTCCGGGTTTGGGGGACACAGTGGGTTCCCCACTCATGGGTCCGCCTGCCCCCGAACCAGATGCCCAGCAGGCATTTCTTTGCTAGAAAAGCCGTCTCTGCCCCGGCCGCCACGGTCATCTAAAATTTCAAGCACGTTGTTGCATCTGTGTCCGGAAAAGTCCCTTCACCACCCACCTGGACAGGTAAGGCAGGCCAAGGCCGCTATATCTCTGTGCGCTCACTGTGTGGCTGGGTGGATGTTCTGGGGGTGAAAGGTGGCTCTCGGGTGGGGCGCACGCTCTTCAAGACCGCGGGGATGGTGCAGGGCTCATTCCCCCAAGGTCCTTGGTGGATCACGTCCCCAAAACCAGGCCTTGTTGAAATTAATTCCTTGGAAACCCATCCACCACAGGTCGGGAGCTGTGGACGGCTTAAGAACGAGACCCGAGCAGGCGGGGTGCAAGAACCCTTGTTGCGGCAAGGTGGTGTGCATAACGGGCAAAAATTGTGGCCGCCCTTAAGATGGGTAGGTTTGGACACATCCTTGCCTGGCACAGTCATGAAACTTGTCGCCCAAAAATTTTAAACAGTCCCCGGGTCTGGACTGGTGAAAAAGGCTCGGGTCTGAGTTCGCACTTCCGCCGTTCCCCCACCCTGTTTTCCCGCCTTGCGCGTTGCGGGTCAGCTCGGCCCCCCTGCAACCGTTTCATTGTTACGTGAACACGCTGGAATTCCACCCTCCATATGCCCCAGCGTTTTTGGGGCAGCGCGCAATGCCATTCGCAGTACGAAGTAACATGGCCTGACAAGCAGCAGTAGGGGGCCCTGGGGGGTGTTGAACCAGAGAGTGGGGGCAGGGAAAGAGTCTGCCCCATCCTTGCCATTTTTAAAGGAAGCCCCCAAAAATGGTAGTGGGACAATCCCTTTTGTCAGATGACATTGTGGTGATTTTTTGTTCTGGAACGATCGTTGGACACTCTAAAACACAGGTCCCGCCGCGACGGAGGAGGAGAGGGACCAGATGCGGACACGGGCCTTTCTCTCCGTCAAATCCAAAGGCCCCACAGATTCACAATTTATGGGGCCCCTTAATTGGCGTGGTTCGGGGTCCAGAGCTAGGAAAGGTGGCGATCAGCTCTCAGGGTGTTTTCATCTGGGGCAAAGGGGCGTGTTGAAGCTGTGCCGGAGGAGCGGAGGAGGAGGAGGTATTCCTAGACACCGATTTTACGACGTCCTCCCTTTGGGAAAAAGAGGTTGGGGCAAATTTTGAGGCGGAGGGGAGGAAGATGGGAAACAGTTTGCTAGTGCCCCGACCCAGGGGTTGGGAAATCAAGGTCCATCTCTCAAAAGGTGTTTGGATTCCCCTTTCCTCCAACATGATCCTCGCTTTAAGGGCCCTTTAAAAATGAACAACATTACTGGGGGTCACCCTCCTGGACCCCCGGTAAAAAAACAAAAAGCACATTTCCCTTCCACCCACCCAATAGAGAGAAAAATCAGGAAATGGAGCCCTTGGGTTTTGATCAACTGGAGAATCGGTTGCGTCTGCTTAAATTCCCAAATGTCACGGGGGAACAACATCAGCGCGGATAGCAGAGGTGCCAAGTAGGCGTAGCGGCAGCAGCAGGCATGGTGGCAGAAGCCTAAGGGGTGAATCGGGCAATTTTGTTTACCACCTCACCAACCAGCAATGCAGGGCCACATCCAACACACAAGATCAATTAAGCATGGTGCAGATATCTGCTCTCAACACCGATTTTTTTTGATTTTTCCCGGCCCCAATTGATTCTGGGTTTTTAAAATGAGAATGGCCCGAGCGGGCTCATCACGGCCATAGGGGGTGTTTCCTGCCAGCAGCCAGCGTATACTGAGGGGCCCTTCAGCAAGCGGGGGAGTCATTACAGACAAACACTCCGGCTTACAAGAAAATGTGGATCGTTTGATTTCATCAATATGAATCAGGCAGGGGATCTCTGATAGTTGGGGGGCCCAATTCCCGGGTAAAACGATTAGTTCCCCGGTTTATTCAAAACCCTTTCAAACGAAAGGGTCCTCTAAAAAACTTTTTTTTAAAATGATTTTTCTTACTGCAATTTTTATTTTTTTTCCCCCAACTTTCATTTTGCGGGTTTTGGGCTGTGGGGAGACTGTAAAAGACAGAAAGGTTTATGAAAAAACCCCGTTCCCCATTTACTCATTTTATCTTAAGAAGTTTTCGCATTGTAAATAGTTTTCAGGTCATTTTGCTGTGAGATACAGCTAAAATTTTATGGTCCTTTGGACAGAAATGTGGCTTTTAAGTGGGGATTTCTCCCTCACAATTTTTTTTAAATGGCTGAAAGTCATATTTTAATTTTTTTTGGGGGGTAACTGTGAGATACAGCAATAATCATGTCCTTTGGAACAGAAAAATGGCTTTTAAAATGGATTTCTCCCTCCAATTTTTTAACAGTGGTGAGAATCATTTTTTTTAATTTTTTTTGGGCTGCGCTTTGAAATGCAGCAAACTACAGGTCCTATTATAAAAAAATGTTTTTCTAACAGAAATTTGTTCTTCCAAATTTACCCAAAGTGGGTAAGGTCATGTTTGAATTTTTGGGGATTTTTCTTTGAAATCAGCAATATACGGCCTATTCGGAAAAAAGTTGTTTCTAATAGACATTTGTTCTTCACAATTGTCAAAAAATGGCTCTTGGGGCATGCTTTGAATTTTTGGGGGCATTTTGCTGTGACATGCAGTATAATAGAGGTTTCCCATTCTAAAAAAAGTTGTTTTAAAGACATTTTTTCTTCACAATTGTCCCAAAAAGGTCAAAGGGGCTGCATTGAATTTTTGGGGGCATTTTTTCGTGAATGCAGCAATATACAGGTCCTAGTCTAAAAAAATTTTTTTTCTAACAACATTTGTTTTTCAATTTTCCAAAGTGGGGCAAGGGGCATGCTTTTAATTTTTGGGGCATTTTGCTGTGCATGCAGCTATACTAAGTCCTATTTTACAAAATGTTGTTTCTAACAGACATTTTTTCTTCACAATTGTCCAAAATGGCCAAGGGTCATGCTTTGAATTTTGGGGGCATTTTGCTGTGACATGCAGCTATACTCAGGTCCTATTCTAAAAAATTTTTTCTAACAGACATTTGTTCTTCACAATTACCCAAAAGTGGCTCAAGGGGGATGGTGCTGTCAGAAACGGAATAGGTAGGGCACTGTTTAAAGGACCATATTGCAAAAGACTTGTTTTTGAAATCTTTAAATAGCTATCAACCCTGTATTGAGACAACCCATTTTAAAACAATGAAAAAAAGAGAAACAAAGACGGGGATTCCCCTCCATTTTACAAAAATGTTTTCTAGAATTAAAATACTAAAAAACTTGCATGACAAAAAGTGTTAAAAAATTCCCCCTGAATTGTACAAGGGGGTACAGGAAAAACTTTACCAGATGTAGTTTTCAGAGGACATGGAGTATGGAGCACGGACAGAGAACAAAGTAAGAGACCATTTCCCCCCACAGTTAGTAAAATGAGAAAAAAAAATTTCCAAAATAAAAAGGGGCCCTGGTGTAAAAGGAGCATTAACCACCGTATTTCCAAGTGAAGCTCAATTGGTCCACACTCTACGGAGGGACAACGCTACCAGGGATTTCTGTGTATGGGAAGGCTGGGGTTATCAACTTCCGCTTCACACTCTGTTTAGCAGACAGTTTTCGTTGCTGCGTCATCGGGGATTTTAACCTGCGTTTTAAAAGATGACGGAGCCCGCCTGGGCCTCACCGCACCCACTGTAACTCCCCCCGGATCAGCGTGGCCCAGGAAGTATAGTTAATGTCCATGAAAAAAATGGTCGTTAAAGATCCTTTTTCCGGCACTTTTTAAAATTTGGGGGTCAGCAGGTTTTGGGGTCATGCTGTGGCCCGGGCAGATTAGGGCAAATGTCCAGTGAAAATAAAATGGTGGTTGAAAAACACCTTTTTCTGGGACTTTTTAAATGTGGGGGTCATGAGGTTTGGGGGTCATGCTGTGGCCCAGGACAGGGTAATCAATGTCCAGTTCAAGTAAGATGAGGTTCAACATACTGCATTCTGGCACTTTCAATTTGTGGGTGATGCGGGGGTTAAGGGTCGGGCTGTGGTACAAAAACAGGGATAGTGAAAAGGTTTGACTTTTTTTCTGTGACTTTTTAAACCCAAGTGTGTTTCCCAAGATGTAGCACGTACTTTTATGTTTTGGATGTTAAATTTCACTTCTCCAGCCTTGTTTGGGTGTAAAAAATGAAGGTGTTGTTGCTCCCCAAGACTTTAAAGGTCATCGCTCATAATCGAGCTCACTATCGAAAAAACCCTTTTCGAAAAGCGCCGAATATCGACATCGATCGATCTCGATAGCGAACGTAATCGTCAACACTACCCGGGAATAATCGGTGACCTCGGCAATTGGGGGCCACAACATATCAAGATCCATGCCCCGATTCATCTTTATGAAAGCAAAAGATCCCAAATTTCTGTGGAAAACCGGATGGTTTGTTGTAAGACTCCTCCACTGTGTGAAAGGGCCCCTCAGATATGACGCTGGCTGCTGGGCGGGCAACCCTCTATGGCGTGACGGCCCTGGGCCCTTCGTCCATTTTGGATACCCAGAAATCTATTGGGTCCGGGAAAAATACAAAAAAATCGGGTTTTAGCCGCAGATGTCGTGACATTTATCTTAAGCTGGGGCTCGTTTTGGGTGTGTCCCTGCAAATTTCATGCGTTGGTGAGGGGGTAAAAAAAGTTGCCAGAGGGCACCCCATTGCTTCTGCCATTTCCCCTGTTTGCCCCTACGGCAAAATTTTTACTCTAATGCTGCCGTCGTGATGTTGTTCCACCCGGGCATTTGAGAACGTGAAGCAGACGCAAAAGATGTCTCCGGTTGATCAATCAGCAATGTCTCCAATTTCCCGATTTTACTTTATTTGGGGGGGTGGGAAAGGAAAGTGCTGAGTTTTGTTTTGTACCCGGGGGTCCAGGAGGGTGGGGACCAAGTAACGTTGTTCATTTGAGGCCTTAAGCGGGTCATGTTGGGGAAAA
>JAODAL010057117.1:0-22879 GCA_025379985.1 Phyllomedusa bahiana
GATAATTTACATTTTCCCCCATATTTTTGGGGACAGTCCTATTTTTAACCCTTGTCCCTCTTAGCTCTTAAATGCCCCTTTTTTCTTTGGAAAATAGTTTTGTGTAAATAACTATCTTGCTTTAAAAAATATCTGATTGCTTCCTGGCTGTATATTACATAACAACTTACTTAATATTTCATCATTGGATACAATAAGTTGGCATGTATGTTTTTGGGCATGGTTAGAGGCGTGTCTTGGTGTGATGTCATGTATGGTTGGAGGCATGTCCTGGTGTGATTTCATGTGTTTGGATGTGTGGCCTCATGTGACCCTCTTTGCAATCTCAAAAAATTGGGAGGCATGCACTGACCGCTACAGGTCCAGCTCCTCCCTTGCTTAGGGAAGCTGTGGCCAGCCATCTATTAGTAGTACTACATGACATGTGATGTAGGGACATCTCGAGTCTATGAGAACGGAAGCTGCTCTTACTGAGCGGCTCATAATACGCCCTAATGGAGCCTATGGATGAGAGCTATCGTCATGAGAAAGGAGTTGTTAAGCAATGCTAAGCAGACCTAGAGAATTTTAATTGTGCAGTTTATCAGATTGCAGGTAAAGCCTCTCAAAGGGATAAGATGATTCATAACCAATACCAAACGAGTAGGCACCCACCAGCAAAAATTATAAAAAGTACCAGCTGAGGGGGCCAGGTCACGTGGTCTCTTCATGAATAAGGGCTCATGCATATGACAATATTGTGTGCATGGACAGGGCCAAGGCAGAGGTATGCGACCGCCTAGGTTGGCTACTTCTGCCTATCAGTAGGGGGGCGCATACATGGCACTTTTTATTTTTGATCCCCCACCATTAGATTTCAGCCTCCCCTACAACTGTCTTCTAACAACATTTTATACCAGATCAGTGGCCCCAGTGTATTACTGGGAAGAGAGGGAGGAGCTGTGAAGCTCCTCCCCCTCTCCTCAGCAGAGTACTGAGTGCTCTGCACACTGCTAGCAGCTCTTCAGGACAGGTAAGTGTATTTCCTGGCAGTGGGGAGGGAAGAAGTTGGGGGATGAGAGGAATTTAGAGTGGTAGTGGGGTTTACTGTCTGCTTTGGGTGACAACAAACACCACTGAATGACACCAAACACAGGATAAAAACAGTAAAAAAACACGTAAAAAAACATGTAAATAAACATCCCCTGATAACATCCCTCATTGACCAATTAATTAAAGAAATTAATCCAAAGCTGGTCAGACATAGTCCAACAAATCCAACATAGTCCAAAGGAGAGAACCTGTAGAAAAATAGAAACATTACAAAAAACATGACAGTACTAAACTCTGTTTCCTGCATTTCCAGAAGGTTATGGCTGTGGCTGATCTTCAGAGGACACAGGAGATGGAGTTCAGGTCACACAATATGAGCCTAGGACGTACACACCACAGCTGCAGCACAATCTCCAGGGGGTTGATTCTCTGTCTCTCCACAGAAGATTGTGCCTGTAATATGAGGTCTGTACCTGCTTTCCTGATACTACCCCACCATTGTATTCTGTGGCCTAGTGCCAACACAAAATACAACTTCAACCTATCACCCCATAAACCCTCACCTCCACCTATCAACCTATATCCCTCCCCCCACCTCCACCTATCAACCTATATCCCTCCCCCCACCTCCACCAAACAACCAAAAATCCCTCCCCCCACCTCCACCTATCAACTCATATTCCCCTCCACCTCCACCTATCAACCTATATCCCTCCCCCCACCTCCACCTATCAACCTATATCCCTCCCCCCACCTCCACCTATCAACCTATATCCCCCCCCCCATCTCCACCTATCAACTCATATTCCCCTCCACCTCCACTTATCAACCCATGCAAAGTTTATACAGAGGTAGGGAATGGGTAGAGAGGGTCAGAAAAAGTGAGGATTCAAAGATGTTTGTGTGGTTAATTCTGCAGGGACGAGTTGTGGCTGGAGAAGTTATCATGGCGGTCTGAACCAGATGAGGAAGAAAAGGGAAAGTCACTGGATGTGACTGCACTGTATTTACTTATATGTCTACCACTGTACGGTCACTTTCTGGCAGGCATATTGATAGTGATAGTAGTATAATGGTTTATATTCAGGACACTATGGTGGAATGATTCAGTCACTATGTGGTGGTGATATATTGTCATGATGTGGTGATATTATGATATTATTCAGTCACTATGCGGAGGTGATATGTGGTCATGATGTGGTGATATTATGATATTATTCAGTCACTATGTGTTGGTGATATGTGGTAATGATGTGGCAGCTTTATTTGGTCTTTGTTTAGCGGTATCATTGATAATATTGGTCTTGGTATACTGATTTGTATGGTGATGCTTGCATAGCAGTATTATGTGGTTACTGTATAACCATTTTTAGAGGTATTATCCATAGAAAATTGTATTAATAGTTATTTGTATGGATTTTTATATAATATATTAATTTATATAAATATATCCTTATAGACCCCAGTAACAGTACTGTTGTGTTGGTTCCATTTCCCCATTCCACTGAGCAGGGAGGGAGCAGGTAGTGTGTGTCAGGTTAGGGACAGGGATTTTTAATTTTTCTGGTGGTGGGGTATGGGCACCATTAGCGCTACCTGTGTAGGGCACTAAAAAGCTTTGTCCTGGCCCTGTGCACAGACGCCATATGGTGGCACACTCCCTACAGTTCCCTAGTACCAACCATTAAGCACTCTTGTAGTCAATGAGGAGCTATATTTTCCTGCAGAATCCCTGCTGAGCTTAGCTTCATTAATATAACATGAAATTGAGCATGCCACAACCTTTTCTCACAGATTCTGTATGAAATCTGAGGGTACAGCATAGACCACAGTCACCTTTTTACAGCTCCACACCACAATTGTGTCATATCATTGTGTATATAAAGCATTATTTATAATCAGTCATCATCCTGGTCCCCTATCTTTATTGCTCATCTAATTGATGACCTTAAAGGGAATGTGTCATCAAAAAATGCTTTATTGTTTAACTCACATTTTTATGTTAAACACATTCTTTAGGCATTTTTTTGGTTATGTTTTTTTTAATTTTCCAGATCACTTTCAGTATTTTTTTTAATAATTCTTAAGTCCTGCAGTTTTCACTTTGGCCACTAGGCCTAATAGTAGTCTGACACTTCCTGTTCTGTTTAGAGAGCTTTTCAGCAGTGTCTGCTCATTATCAGCACAAGCAAGGTCAAACTGAAAGGAGACACCATTGTGTATAGATAACACAGAATCTACTAGTCACAAGAGGAGATGTCACAGCTCCCCCTCTCCCCTCCCTTCACAGTGAAAACTCTCCTATAGACGTCTATGGGACAGAAACTGTCTTAAGAATCCTATGGGCATGAAGCTGCTGTAAAGTATCTCTCTGACTGCTGGTAAAGCAGTGCAAGCAAGAATATATAGACGGCCGAATAGAGAAATCTAAAATCAGGAAATAAAAAACAACTGAGAGGAAAAGAATATGGATCAGGGGCTTGATTTAATAAGTAAAAAAAAAAATTGGCGACAGATTCCCTTTAAGTAGATCACCTACTTAAGTGAACTTCTCTGCTGCTTGCTGTCCATCTTGATTATCAGACGTAAGACAACAGTAATTCACCATTTTTACCAGTAGGGAGCATAACTATTTAACTGTTGAATGATTTGTTTGCTCCTTTCGACTTCCTCTAGTCCTGCTTATTTCATATATCACGGGCTACTGCTTCTGCTTGGTATATCAGACATGAGCCAACAATGTCTCGGTATTGTGGGCTGCACTTCCTCAAATTTTTCCCTCCAGGAAATGTTTTGATGGTCCTTTATTGTTAATGGCATAACAAATGCAGGACAATTGTTACCTACTCACTTTATGCTGTTGTTTTGCATTAATTAATCTTATCAAGTTTAATATATTATTACAAAGTGTGCATTCACAGAGACGTGATGAAAGAATTATGGGCCCCCTGGTAGAGCACTGCAGTGGGCCCTGCCCAAATACACGACATCACTCTTGGCCATGCCGTGAGCCCCCCACCCCACCTCAAGCACACATATTATCACGCCACTTATATCCTGCCACCGGCAATCTACAAGACTATTTGGCAGTGCAGGGAGCCTTTGGCTCCCTTCTCCACTATAGTTTTTAAATGCTTGCACATCCTAAAAACACACAAACAGTTAAATAAGCAAAGCCAACCAAGGGATCCAGGGTATGTTTCTTGTATTCCTGGGACAAACATATACCACCAAGGGCCCATACACTTGTGGGGCCCCCGGGCAACTGCCTAGTATGCCCAATGGAAAAGATGGCCCTGTCCATTCCATAAGCCACAGTTGTAATTTTATGCCATATAGATGAACCTACTATGCTCTGGGCAAAACACGTCACAACCTTGGTTGCTTAGCATGTTGAATGCATGACTTCATCATCTTCTTGCTTTAGGATGCAAGAAGATCCTAGTATTTTAATCTAGCAATTTGTGTGTTATATATTGTTTCTAGTAATGGAATGTTTTTTCCACTTTAGCATGTGCTCCTTTTATCATTGTTGTAGGTATCATCCTCTTTCATAGCTCCTCAGGGATTCTCCAGGGCTTGTTTGAGGGATAGGATGCTGATTAAAGGGGTTGTCTCACTACAAGGATTGCTTTTTATGTTAAATATCTTGCAAAAACAAGTCACTTTGCAATATGTGTCCATTAAAAGTGTCCTACCTATTCTGAGATATCCCCTCTTGTATGGGCTGCATCAGCTCCTCAGGTCACTATAGCTGCAGACCTGTTCAATCTCTAATGATAGGCTGCCAGCATGGGTTGCTATAGCTACAGACCTGGCTTCTACAGCAGCCTAGTAGAAGCCAGTAAACACGCCCCTGAATTAAAAAATTTAACCCAAAAAAAACAGGTTGAGGTGAGATGAATAAATGTAGTGAAAAAACCCCCTTTTTTAAGGGTTTTAAAGGGGGGTCATTGGGACAAGAGCTCTGTTTTGGGGCAGGAGAAGTTTAAAAAGTGGAGATTGGGGAAAGGGAAAACCCCTCTCTACTCTTTTTGTTTGTGTTTTTTGTTGGGGTGAAATAAAGGAAAACTTTTTTAGAGATTTTTTTTCATGATTTGCTTTTTTTGGGACATTTTTTTCGGGTTTTTTTCTGAAAAAATTTTTCTTATCCTTTGTGTTTGTCCATTTCTTTTAAATTTTTTAATAGGTGACTTTGTAACTTTATTATTTTTTTTCCCTAATCATTTTGAATAAGGATTCTTTACATTTTCCAGTGTTGTCATGTTTTACTGCATTATATCTATTTTTAGATATCCCTTTTTTCCACACGTTAAGGGCAAAAAAGTTGGCTTTTAAAAATTCTATCATTTTTGTTTCGAGCTCTAATATAAGGGCATATGGGACTAGGGACAAACCCCTTAGTCACAAAGCCCCATTCTGTTCTTTTAAAACCCTTTTGGAATTTGAAATTTTTGTTAGAGAAAATTTGTAACAATTAATTTCCAACTTTTTTCTCCCCAAGAGGGGAAACCCTTGTGCCCTGTACAATGTACAGAAAGGGGGTTTTTTGGGGACCATGCAGGAACTCCCACATTGATGCAATGTTTTCGGGGCCCAATTACGGGAATTCACACCTTCTTTTTAAAAGTCCCTTCAAGGTATCCTTTGGGTTTAAAAAAAGGTTTCCGGGGACAGATAATGGAGCCACAGCCAATTAATAGAACCCCTTTTGTAGAAAGATCCCAATTGAGGGGAAACCCAAGAATTTATTAAACACCCCCAAAAAAAAAACCAGACCAACTTTTGAGGGGGGGCCGGGGGGAACTCATGGTGGGGGGAGGGTTTTTCAGCATATTGAAATGGCAAACTTCATTTTTACAGAAATTTTAAAAGGAAGGATGAATGAAAAAATTGTACCAAGAAAAGGGGGGAACACCCTCTCCTTATGGAAAGAGAAACCATTTAAGGCGTGTAGTGTTTTGATTGCCTTTTAGCCCCACTACTAAGCATCTCAAATCAAAAGGCATTAGGGGAAAATGGGGGCGGGGAAAGCTCACTGCGCCCCTCTTTTGGTTGAAACAAATCCTCAATTTACTTCTGATTCACTAAAATCTTTGAGAAGCAAAAAGGAATATTAGTAAAGGGCCAATACCCGCTCTTTTTCCATACGCCTTTTTCGGGGTTTTTGCCCCTCATCGGTGTTTACAAAAGCGTATTGGCTTGACTGGGGGAGGCAATGAGTGGCTGGGGGAAAAGGGGGGAACATCTCTCCTTATGGGAGCACCAGTTAAGGTGTGTAGTTTTTTTATTCCCTTTTACCCCACTACAAAACATCTGCAAATCACAAGGTTTAGGGGAAAAAGGAGCGGGAAAGCTCACTGCGCCCTTTTTGGGTTTGAAACAAATTAAATTTATTTTGATTAAATGAATCTTTGGAAAAAAAAGGGAATTTTTTATTTAAAGGGCCATATCGTCATCTACATACGCCGTTTGGGGGTTTTTTGCCCCCTCATCGGTTATAGCTTGCGAAAATTGGCTTCCCTGGTGGGACAATGAGTCCTGAGAGAAGGGGGAAAACATCTCTCCTTATGGAGGCCCCCTTTAAAAGGTGGGGAGTGTTTTAAATTCCCCTTTTAAAGCCCACTATATGCAGATCCCTTAGTAGGGGGCTAAACGGATTTTTTTTTTAAAGTCTATGGAGCTTTTTTTTTTTTCATTTTTTTGAGGGTTTTCCCAAAATCTTCAAACTGTCTAAAAACCGACCGATAAACCATGCCGTGCGGATGGCCCCCTAAAGCGGGCCTAGAAGGTGAAAAATCACCTGCCCTGAATCAAATAAAAAAATTTTTTGGTTTCCAAAACCCCAGAGTTCATAGGGGGCCCCCAAACTAAAGTTCGGATTTGGAGAGTGTTTTTTAAGGAACAAGGGGGCCAAAAACCCCTTTCCAAAATGCAGGAAACTATTTTTCTCCTTAAGGGGGGCGTTTGCCCCATCACAACAAAGGCTTTGTCCCAAAGGGTTAAAAAAATTTCGTAACGTGTCCAATACTTTGCCCTTTTGTAAATTTCCCTCATTATTACACATAATTTACGACAGCTAGGGTTTGATTTTTTTGGCGGTGTGGATTGGACGGGGTTACCGGGGCGGGTGAGAATTTGATGTCAAACATTTTTTTAAAAAATTTATTTACTTTGAAGTTTGGGGTAAAGTTTTAAAATAGTTGTTTCACCCGCTGTTATTATAGGATAGCCGTCCAGTGTGATAGGGCAATTTCCATTACTATAGCTATTTAAAATTTTCTACTATATAACTTTTTCTTTCGCCCAAATTTTGAAACTGAAGTTTTGGAAAAAAAAATTTCCCTTTTTCCACCCAGTTTTAAAAATAAATAATAATTATTTTTTATAACAAAAACAACAATTACTCCAGTATTTATTGTCCCCTATGGGGGTTTAGAAGGTTTTAACGGGTAAAACAATATGCCAAAATTTTTAGCTCGGGCAGTAAAGCATTCAGGAAAAATTTAAAGGACGATTTTTTCTACAAAGATGGCAGTAAAATTGTTTTTAAAAGGTTTGAAAATTTGATCTTTTTCGGGAAATTTTTAAAAAAATACAACCCCATTATAGTTTTATATTTAGGGAAAAGGGGCCCATTGATCCAGGCTTTAGGGTTTTGCCATTTGTTTTTGGGAAGGAATTTTCCTTTAAAATTTCCATAAGAGGAGGACAATTGGCTTCTATGCCCGTAGTTTTTTTTTTTCTTTTCCCCTTTTTGGTTCAACACTGCAACATCATAGGCTGAAGATGTTGCCCCTATTCAGCCGAACACTTTAAAGGGTCCCCCAAGTTATAAACTATCTAGGTCCAAAAACTTTATTTGTTCCCCTTAGCAACCAATCCCCCCCCTCCCCTTTTTTTTTTTTCAGACACTATGGGAAACTTTAAAGGGGCCCCCTAAATTGGTTGCTAGGGAGCAACAAAAGAGTCTTAAAATCAGACAGTTCCATATTTTGTGAAAATTGTTTGAAAAAAAGGAAATTAGGGAAACCCAAAAAAATGATCATGAATATCATAAAAATTTTTTAAATATCCCCAATCCTTTCTTTTTCTTAAAAAAAATGAATTTTAGGTTGTAGCCCCTTAAAAGTAAAAACTACACTTTTTTGAACATTGTCTCTTTGGGTCAGAAAATAAAAAAATCTGCACACCTTTTAATATTTTGCATTGTTTTTTGAAAATTTTTATTTCATTCTTACCTATCAAAAATACTTAGCTGCTGGTTAATGTGATTGTTTTTAATACTGTTTTTTATTACTTTAAAGAGGTGTTCTCTATTACTGCTAGTGCTATTTAACAATTGTAAAATTTCCTTGTTGTTTTGTGGGGATTCAACTACCAAAACTCTGAAAAAATACTTAAAACATCCCCTTCTTCACATTTTTTTCCTTTACGGGGTGCCCCGGCCCTCTTTCTGTGCAGAAAAATGAAAGAAAAGCTAAATTTTACATTTTTTAGGGATCAGAAAGCACCCCCCAGGGTTTGGCCCCCTCAAGGGTGGTATGGCAAAAGTATCCAGGGTCATTGAATGATGAAATTTTCATGGGGGGGAGGGCCAATTAAAAGGGGTTAGACTCTTTGGGTTTATTGGACGTTTTTTTAAAATGTCTGAAAGGGGGGTTTAAACGATGGACATATTCATATATTTGTGGCACCCAAGTATTACTTTCACAAATCACCCCTCTGTTTTTCCCTGAAAAATTACTGTCCCCCGCACCAATATAATGAAATTAAGGGCCCAACAATATTTCATGATAGTAAAATGAGGGAAATACTCACAGTGAGATCGGGAATCCCGGAAAATTTGGGAGGGGTAAAGTTTTAACAATAGGGCCATGCATAAATAATGAGAATTTTGGGAAGTGAGGTCCTTATGATAGTTAAACGTGATTGGTTTAATCCCTCCCCATTATCCCCCCCTTCATTTAATGACGGTAGCACGTTCATTAACCTTTTATCATGGGGGCCCAAAATTTGGGGCCCCCTGGGGATTTTAAAAAAAAACTAAAAAAGTAGCAATATGCGTTTCGTGTTGAAGGTGAAAAATGGGGAGGTTTTAAAAAAAAAAACCAAAAAATTTCAGGTTACCCTACTCTATCTGGATCCCCAACTTCCAATTTTCCCCATCTTTTTAATGTTTTGGGCCAAATCTTAGGCTATTTTTTCACCGGCTTAAAAGGGGAAACGTATCTCCCCCCGTATTTCGCGCCGTATGGCTCTTTACGGGGCGAGATCCCGCCCCCGTCATTACGGAATCCCCCATTTCCCTAAATAAGAACTTTGGATTACGTCTCCTCCCCGGGCTCCCCAAAAATTCGGCGAGCGGGGGGGAAAAGGGGAACATGTCAATTATTCCCCGGGCGTAAAACGCCCCAAAGATAATGCATGTCTAGGGGGGCCGGGGGGCCCTGTTTGGGCCCCCCTTGTACACACGGCGTAATTGCGAGGGGGAAAATAGCCCCGCAATTAGCCGTGTGAACTAGCCTTTAACTATCCCAATCAGATTTCCCTGTTCTTTTCCCGGGCCCTACTATGAATAATTTTCCCCTCATCCCAATAAACATGATATATTTTACCGTAACATTACATACTATTATGATTGGTTTGGGGGACCAATATATATTTATACAGTATGTGTTAAAAATTGTGATAGATAATAGATAGATGTTTAAATTTGTGAAAAATAGGTTGAACTCCCCTATGTTTAATATGAAGTTGGATGCCAGCAAAAAATTAAGACCTCTGGCACAGGTCAATTTTAAAACATTAATAAAAAAAAAAAAAAAAAATTGCAGCACTCACAAAAAATTTTTAAAAAAAATGGGTTTTTTTAAAAAAAAAGGGTCTATTTTGGGGCGAAACATTTGGTTTTGGAAAATGGGAAAAAAAGCTCCACCCTTTTTTTTCCAACTTTTGGTGGTGTTGCAAAGGGTTTTTTTTAGATAGATAGATAGAAAATAACATTTCTGTGAAACAAATTTTGGGCAGGTGTTTTAAAAAAATGTGCAAAATAAGATTTCTTTCAAAAATAAGTGTTAATAGTTTTTCTTTTTTTTCATTAATAAAATCAAAGTGGAATGAAAAAAAAAAAAAAAAAAAAAAAAAAAAAAAAAAAAAAAAAAAAAAAAATAAGAGACTCAAAATCAGATCACAAATTTGGTGTTGGGCCGCCCAGTGGGGTCCTGGAAAATGATAATATTGCCCACAAAGGGGCCCTGACTCATCTTTATGGGGTCTGTGCGGGATTCCCTAAAGGGGTAAAAAAGGATCCAAGCAGTAATCCAAATAAAATCTGCAGTTACTTTTCCCGGGGGTTTGGGGGTTTTTAAAAAACCTCCCTGCTTTAGTTCCTTCCCAATCTTTTAAAAGTACCTAAAAAAAACGATTTTCAGAAGGCAAAGGTGGGCACAAGAAATATTTAATTTGGTTTTTTTTCTCTTTTTTTCATTCCTTAGCATTTTATTAATTTTCTCGAAATTAAAATATTATTACTTCTATTTTTAAAAGCTTTTTACTTTGCTGTTTTGTATTTTTAAAACTTGCCTAAAACTTTTCCAAGGTCCCCTATCTATTAAACCCGAAAGAGAGGTGTGATGAGTTTTCCTTTAACCCGCAGGTTGGGTTAGGGTTTACTTGTATTGAAAAGGGGAAAATAACAGAAAACAATACAAAGATCTGGGAAAAATTTTTTTAACCCGCTGGGCTAAAGAAACCCCAAAGTTAATTTAATGGGGAAAATTTCCCTTTTTTAAAACCTAAATTTCTCACATAAAGAAAAACAATAGAATCAGATTTGGGGCCCAGCAGGGGTGACAATCCCAAAGTTAAATTTGGGTAAATTAGTAAACACTTCCTGTATATGATAGACTAAGCTCATGGGGCATCAATAAACACAAGAAAAAAAACTCACCCCTTTTGGGGAAAAAATGGAGAAAACAAAAGTAAAGCCAAATGATATGATGGAGTGATTTTTCTTTTCAGCTTTCTGTGTGCAAAAGTCAAAGCAGTCGATGAAAAAACCCTTTTTTCCAAACCCATTTCCTGGTTTTCACACACAACTTTTTTTTTTTTTTTGATTTTTATATATCTTTGGGAGATTTTTTTTGTGCCCCTTTAAACTATTCTGTGCAGGTTTTAAAAAAGGAAAAAGCCCTTACTTGGGATAGTAAGGTTATGACTTTTTTTAAAAAAAAAAAAAAAAAAAAAATTAATAAAAAAAAAAAAAAAATTTTTGAATATCCTGTTTTTGCCCAAGATGAACTTTTGCCCCATTTTTAGTTTTCGGTGTTCTTTGTTTTTTTTCATTGAAAAAAATCCTGCACCCCTTGTAATTTCCCTTTTTGCCCAATAGCGAAACGAAAGATCATTTGTATTTCATGATTAAAGCATAAAAAAACCCAAAATATGAAATATACTGGTCTAAAAAAAATTCAAAAGCAAAATATCATAATGTGAAATTGTGAAAAAGCTTTTGCCCTGTAGATATATGATTATGTGAAGTATGAAAAACAGTTGATAATTTGGGACAATGCCTTTATGTGCAAATGGAAAAAAACAAATAAAAAATAAACAAAAGTTAAATTAAAATTTTTTTTATTGTTTTTTTTAAATTTTGGGGTTTAAAATTTTTTGTTTGTTTTTTCATTGTTGGGAAGTTTCTTTTATGAGCTTCAACAACTCGCTCGGCAACCATGTTTTATCGAGAAAAACCCCAAGGCGACGGTTTCCCTTTTTCCAGTTTTTATAAAAAATTTTTTTAAACCCTTTGGGAAAACTTCAATTTTTTTAAAAAATACAGCAACACATTGTATGTGTTCCCCTGAAAAATGTGCTTTTAAAAAACCCTGCCTTTTTTCAAAGTATTAGCAATGAAGTCCCAGTAGATTTAAGCTATCTTACATTTTGGAAGAAGGGAAAAAGCCCAAACAAGAAAAAGTTTGCCCATGAATTCCACCTGGCGTATGAAGTGGGGGGCGGTTTTTTGCCATTTAGTCCATTTTCCCCCTTTTATGGTTGTATATTTCTTTCCCAAAAAGTTAAAAAGAACCCCGAAAAATTTTCATATTTTTTTATATTTTATTGGTTTTATGTATAATTTTGGGTTTTTAAATAAAAATTACATATATTTTTATTTATTTCAAAATTTTTTTAGCTTTTTTATGATTTACTCCCTGAAAATACTATGATTTTTTATTTTTCTATAGGGCAAAAAAATGAAATTACAAAGGGGGCGGGAGGTTTTTTTTAATGAAAATAACAAAAAAACACCAGAAAACTAAAATTTAGGCAAAAGGGCCCTCAAATGAAAAATCGGATAATTTAAAATTTGTTAAAAAAAAAATTAAAAGTCATAACCCAAGGCTATAGAGTTGAACAGTATGGCCCCGTTCACACGGTTATTTTCGGACGGAAATTTTCCCATGGAAATTGGGCGATCGTCAAAACCGTCGCAAAATCCGTCCCAAAAAAAGTCACAAAAAATTTTTCTATTGATTTTTAATGAAAAACGGCGACGTCCCTTCACAAAGACGCAAAAAATTTCCCTTCCCGGGTTTCCCCCTGCGGATTTTACGGGCGGGGAAACCCCGGGCGGGGGGAAAAAAAAATTTACAAAGTCAATTTTCCGGGCCCGGGTTCACCACCTACAATGGGTTTTAAAAGGTGAATCCTCGGGAAAACGGGTTTCAAAAACGTGCCAACTTAGTGACAAATTATTTGCAACTGGGTTTTCAATTTATTTCAGAAAGGATTTCCCTCGGAAATCCGTTGTAAATACGTCTGAAAAAAGCCGTGTGAACGAGGCCCATGTGTACTTTGTCAAGTATTTTTTTTTTTCTATTGTTTTCAATGTATCTAAAAAAATAAAAAGTTTTCAGCAGCACCCGCTTTTCAAAAACCAGGGAAAGGGATTTTTTCCTCCCCACTCCCTGGCAAAGCCACCCGTATTGGGGGAAATGGGACTAAATTTTTGTTCCCCGCGCCCGGGGGAATTGCAGCGGGACATTGGGGGGAAAGTGTTGGAGGGATGTTAAAGGAAAAAGTTAGATTAACATCCCTCATCCCTGCATTTTTTCTTTTTTGGATGCTGCCAAACATGGTGCCCCAAATGCAAACTGGGAAGAGAGGGCAGAACCAAATCTCACCCCCCCCCCAACTTCTCTCGTCAGAAGAACACTGAGTGGTCTAAAGAGACCTCAAGGACAAGTGTTTTTTCCTGGGTATTGGAGGAGGTGTTTAAAGTGAGGGGGTTTGAATGGAGGATGTGGGTCAAAGTGGGGGAGAGGTGTTCATAGTGGAAAAGGTGGCTATATTGGGCGCCGGATTTGCGCTGCAGTACGGCTCCAATCCGTCGGAGTAATTACGGTAATCCACTGCTCTCATAGAGAATTATGGATTCCGTCGCTCCTCCCCGCTCGGCGAATCCGTCGCGGGGGGAGAAAGTGACATGCACATTATTTACGGCATGTATGCGCCGTAAATAATGCATTGTCTATGGGGCCAGCGAGCAGCTCCCCCGCCGCGCCCCTTATTCAAGCCGTAGTTGCGAGCGAAATCCAGCTCGCAATTACGGCTTGAATAAGCCGTGTGAACCTTACCTTAGGGAGATGGGTCAGAGTGGATGCAGGAGGTTATAGTGGGGGAAAAGGTGTTCAGAGTGGTGTGTGAGTGGAAGAGGGGCTGTTCAGAATGGGGATGGTGGGTTAGGGGGAGGTTTGGGTTAGAGTAGGGGCTATGTTCGTAGTTGGAGCTTTTGTGTGAAAGAAGGGGTGTTCAGAGTGGGGTAGGTGGGATAGACTGCTGGGGGGTTTCGAGCTGGAAGAGAGAGAGGTTTAGTGTGAGGGGAGGGGACACTGTCCAGAGTCCAGGAAAGCTGGATAGCACCCTGGCCACTACAACAGGGAACCCAACTTTGCCAACTGGGGGGGATTTCATCCAGCTTTCTGAGTGCTGGATAAGCTACCCATAATCTGGGAAAGCTGGGTGATGCCCAATTCACAAAGGTTTCTGTAGGATTTCTGTTTTTTTTTTGTTTGTTTTTTTACGTTTCCATGTTGGACTAAAATGGTTTTGTTGGACTTTGTCTGAACAGCATTTCTTTAATAAAATTGTCAAAGAGGGCTGGTGTCAGTTTGATAAACCATATGACCAGTATCAATGGACTCTATTGCTTCTGCATCATGAGACATACTGCATACCCGTTGCAATGTCATTATGGGATATAGTGTTTAGACGGATGAAAAAAAAAGTAGAATATTATGCTTTTAAGAAAAGAAGATTTAACATAACAAAATGTGGAAACTGTTAAGGGGTTTGAATACTTTCTCAATGTACTGTTTATGAGATATTTTGCTATTTTTGTTGACCCATATGACAAGGTAGCACAATCTCACAAAATCATGAGAAAACTATACACCTGGTTCAAGAAAGTAAGCTTAAAGGAACCAGCACTAATTAATCGTAAAAAATATTTCACTGCAGAATGTTAAAAATGTCAGAATGTAGAATACTGTGTATTGTGGCATGGTGACCCCAGGCGGTCACATGTTTCTGTCACTAAGTGGAATAAAATTTGACACCGGCAAGGACCATGTCACCAACGTTACCTGGCCTTGAATGGCTCCTACCCAACCATGTGTATTGTCTTCCATAGTAAGTGGTTGGCAGCTGTTTAACATTAGCATGAGTGGTAATCATGACATGGGACAGCTCTTACCGGGAGAAGGCAAAGTATTGGGTGGGTGCCCACTCCAAGTGTTCCATATCTCACCAGGCCTATTAAAAGCCTGTCACTCCTTATGTCCAGGGACCGTGGTTGCTACTGGAAAGTTGGAGCAGCAGAGCGGAGGAGAGAGTACTGGCCCCCCAGAGGCTTGAGGGAAACCTGTACCATACTGTACCGGGAGAATACAGTGCTAGTGGTGCTGGACATTCGGTCCAAACGACTGAGATTAGAGAGGGTCTCTAATTGTGTTTAGGTCGTGAGGTTTTTGGTTGTTTCTGTACTTTAACTTGTGCCTGAATAAAACAGACTGAGACCAGAAAGAAGCAGCCCCGTGTCTGGCTGCCATTCTGTTAACCAAAGTGCTGATCCCGTGAGCGAATGACACCAAGCCGGTCCAAGATGGTGGACAAATGTGAATATATAAATATACTGTATATATTTATTTATACATATATCACTTTGGTAGTCTGAAACACTGTATTCTGATATTTTGAAGTTTTAACCTGTGGGGGGGACACATCAACCGGTTTGTTACCGTCATTTGGGGGCAGGTGCAGCCATGTTTGGAATGTCCAACCTGTCAGGCAGTAATGACTCATTGCTCATTTACCAGATAAAAAAACAAACTACTTTTTAAAGAAGAGAAAAGTGAATAAAATACATTTAGCCGGTGTATCCTCTTTGATCAAAAGATATGAGAAGGCTCATGAAGCTACGTTTCCTGGCAGTTATTTCCACTAGAAAACGCAAAAAATAACAAATACCACACAGACTTTGAAAATCTATTTTTGTCCTGATGCATTCCGATGCCAAATCATTGCAAGAGAAACTCAAACGACAACCTCTGAAAATATTTTTATTAAATGTAGATCCATTTTCTAATTTAAAGGAACGACAAAAAATAGATCCAACTTGTTCGCTCATTTTGGCACCTAGATCAAGGTATTCCATGTGTTGGGTAATATCTTCCATATATGATGCCCTAAGGTTGCTTTCACACAGTGCAGTTTTGGTGCAGTTTTAACTGCGCTCCAATTAAACTGCCTTTATTACCAGCAAGCTTCTTTCAGTTGTCTAAACTGTTTGGAGAATGAGTATCAATCAGTGTGTTTGTAATCCAGAGGACTTCAAACACAGCAATTGAATACCCACTTGAAACACCTTTCTGAGCAATATAGACAATGGAAAGAAGCTTGCCGGTAATAAAGGCAGTTTAATTGGAGCGCAGTTAAAACTGCACCAAAACTGCACCATGTGAAAGCAGCCTTAGAGTTTATCTAATGTGTGTGTTTACTTATATGTAGCAACACATGATCATGCAAATTCAGGTAGCATGTATTATGAAGACAATGTTATTCTTTGCACTTTTGCATTCTATGATGATATTGTCAGCAAATGAGCCATATACTTATCTTGTTGCCTTTTATATAACCAATAGTTTTGTAATTATACAGTAACCTAACATTTGTACAGGCCCGATACTTACCTTACACTGTTGTAATTTCAGATCCCTCCCCAATCTGATTATATTAGTTTATTTGATTAACTTTATAACTATGATAAAGAATATGCTTATATTTGTAATTACTGTACACTTTTCTTTTATTTGTGGTATGATTATGATACTTTATGCAGTGGCATGGTGTTTGAAATAGAACTATATGTAGCCTATAATAGTTGTGAATTAAATTCATGGATGAAACATAGAAAGAAAGTGGGTTAAGAGAATATAGGTAGGAAAGGGATCCGGAAACATAGAAGAGAAGAAAACTGTATAGTGAAAAAATTGATTCAAGGGTAGGGACTGCAGAAGAGTAAAATGGTAGTTTTCAGAGAACTAGAATCAAATCATTCCCATCAGATTAGTTGGTAATATGAGAGCAGTCAGCTGGATACATGAACTCTCCCGGCTGGGACGGTCATTTATAAATGTTTCCAGTAAAGGGTGATCACAGTTTTAGCTGCCCTCAGATGGTGATGTATTACGAATGTGGACATTATAATAGTGGAAAACAAGATGAGAAGTATTGTTTAAAGGAGAATACATGAGATGAATGTTAGTGGTCTCGATGATCACCTTCAGATCCTTTGCAAAGCAATTGGTATGTGCCAAGGATCCAACAGGCTCAGAAACTGGCAGCAAATATCAGGAACCAAATGACAAAAACCATTGCACGCTGGAAATTTTAATATAAATTTTTTTGGGGACTTAATACGTACATGTGTAAAGCTTGTTTACTGTAAAAGACAACAGGGCATACAAAACAAAAAAAAAAGGAAATGTACAGAATCAAATGTAGGCTCTATATACTAGGTAAATCTTACATGTGGGATAACTTTTAAAAGAGGAAAGGACTGGGGGAATTTGGGGTTTTATGAAAAAAAAAACAAAAAAAATGCACATTGGATAAAAACCAGTTTAACACCAATATTTTTATTATTATAATTAAATTTATTTATTTATTTAAAGCCCCCATTGATTCCCAGGGCGCTGTACATTCGAGGGGGTTACAACAAAGTCAAAAAGAGGTACAATGAAAAGTGATAATGAAAATTTGGGCACACAGGGGGAAGAGGACCCTACCCGGGGGGGGCCCAATCTAAAAAGGGGGGGAAAAACAGGATAGGGGCAACATGCGTGGAGGAAAGTAGGACAAAAAAGGTAGTTTTGCTATATGCAAGCCTAAAAAGGGGTTTTTCAGGCTGCTTTTGAAGCGGGTGAAAGTGGAAGAGTCTATAGTGGGGGCATGAGTTCCAGATGTGGGTGAAGAACGGGAAACTTGGAGAGGGTTATGTGAGGGCGAAAGGGGGAGGCAGAGGAAAGGTCCGGAGGAGCGGAGATGGTGGGGGGAGATATTTAAATTTGGCAAGAGTAGGGAGGGAGAGGTCATGGAGACCTTGAATTCCATGGGTTGTACTTGAAATTTAAAACGCGGGGAAATGGGAAGCCATAAAGGGATTGGAAAGGGGGGAAAGGGGGGAGACGAGGAAGAACGGGCACAGAGTTAAGGATGGTTTGGGGGGGGGACCCCCGAGTGGTTGCGGGGGCCACAGAAAAGGGGATTTTTTCGTATCAAGGGGGGAAAAGACAAGAGCATGGACCCATTTTTGTAGTGTCAAAGTTGGGAATGAGCGAGGGAGAGATTTTTTTCAGGTGGGGGCGCAGCAGGGGTGAGGGTTTGATGTGTGGTTTAAGACAGGGCGGAGTCTAAAAATTCTCCAAGGCAGGGGACTTTCCGCCCCTTGAAAAAATTACAGGCCGTTGACTGAGAAGAGAGATCGGGGCGGGGGAGAGTTGGATGGTAAAAAGATTTTAAAATTCTGTTTTTTCCCCCCACATTTATTTTAGGAAAAGGGGAAGAAAGAAGGAGGAATGGGGGATAGACAGTCAGGATCCGGGGAGAGTAAAAAAGTACCCTGGGCCCGGGAATTAATTGGGAATCCAGCAAAACGGGTGGAATGAACCAGTGAAACTAGACTACTAGGCCAAGAGTTAAAAGAGAAAGAGAAAAAGGACCCAGAACTACCCCTGAGGGACCCCCAACAAGAGGGCAGGGGGGAGGGGGGAGCAAGAATGAAGACGCGGAAAGCCGATCAGTGGGTACAGGAACCAGGAAAGACCAAGTCCCGTATCCCGAGGAGGAGAGGATTTGGGGAAAGCAGGGGGAATGGTCGACAGTGTCAAAGGCAGGGGAAAGGCTAAGAGGGGGAGCACAGAGTAGTGGCATGGGGCTTTAGCAGTTACTGGGTCTTTATATTTTGGTTAGGGGGGTTTCGTAGAGTGGGGGGGTCGGAAACCAATTTGTAGGGGGGTCAAGAAAGAGTTGGAAAGAGAGGGGGGAGGCCACCAGATAGACGGCTGCTAAAGGTTTTGGAAGAAAAAGGAGCAGTAGAGGGGGCGATATTTGGACAGAGAGGGAGGGTCAAGGTTGTTTTTTTAAGGGTTTTGGGTGATAGTAGCATTTTTAAAGGGGGAAGGAAGATGCCAAAGGTAGGATGGGTTGAAAGATGGGTGAGGGGGGGATTAGAACACAGTCGGGGATGAGGTGGGAGGGGCAGTGGATCAAGACACAGTATGATTTGGGTTTTTTGGACAGTAAAGAGGAGGTTTGTCAGAGTGACCGTGGGGGAAGCAAGTAGGGGGAAGAGCTTTTTTCAAGGAAGGGGGAGGGTGGGGGGGACTGCGGGCTAAAACCCTCTGATGTTTTTGATGTTCTAAGGAAGGAATGGCAAATTTGCTGCTGAAAGGAGGGAGGGGGGAGGAGGCGGTGGACGGGAGAAAAGTTAATTTTGAAAAATTGTCTGGGTTTGTGGGACAGGGGGAATGAGAGTGGTGAAATACCCCTTTTTGGGGCTAAGGTAGTGCAGATTTAAATGTATCATGTTTGTTTGTAAAAAGCAAAGTCATCAGTAGATGAGTTTTCTTCCACCGTTGGGGCACTCTGGAAGCCGCTTCAGTTTTTTAGTGAGCCCGTGGCCGGGGGTTGTCTGTTGATTTTGCGGTTCTGTTGTGTGTGAAGGAGCATGATCAAGGGGTGAGATTGTGTGGTTGTAGAAAGTGGTGGTGCGTCGGGTCATTAAATGGGGAGATAGAAAGGGGGTCAAGAGAGCAGAGAAGTGGACTTGAGGGCTTTGTGGGATCCTGCGGGATCGTATTGGTATGAGACTAGGAGCAGGTGGGGTGGAATGGTAAGAAGGTAAGCAGGTTGTGGTCAAATGGGGAAAGGGGGATTTTGAAATCAGATAGGGGGCAGGGGCGGGGGAAATGAGGTCCAGGGGTGCCACCTTTGTGAGTGCCCCTGAGGTCCCCACGGGGGAGAGGTCAAAGGGGGAGCAAGGAAAGGATTTTTTGGGAAGCGAGTGGGGGGTGTCGAGGGGGATTTTTGAAGTCTCCCATGAAATAGTGGGGATTCGGTGGAAAGAAAGTGGAGAAGCCAGGAAGCTAGTGGTCAAGAAAGGCGGGAGGGGGGGGGCAGGCGGCATAAAACACCACTTGGGGGTCGGAGGGGGTGTAAAAGGGGACACAGTGCACCAAAAGGAGAAAGGGGAGGGAAGGCAGAGGTGGACAGGGACAAAGGAGCAGGTGTCAACAGGAGGGGGCCGACCCCCACCAAGCTTGTTTACCGGGGCGAGGAATGTGGTAATTGGGAGGCCGCTAAAAGAGGGGCGCGGGAGAGTCAGTGTCAGAGGGGGTCAGCCAGGTTTCAGTCAGCCCAAGGAAAAGAGTAAGTTGTGTGAGATGAACAAGTCATGTATGTATAGAGTTTATTACAGTTTAGACGTTTTTTTATCGCAAAGTTAATCGCAAGGGTTTTTATGGGATCGAAATTTTCAGACATGCGATAATTAAGTTAAAACTGCATCACTTTACATCGCCCATTTTGGGGCCCTTCCTATAATTTTGGGGGGCCAGAAAATCAATTACAAAATAGAGCAGGTGAGATGTGTGTGCGACATCAGACGGGATGTGTATTTTTGTGTTTGGGCGGAAAAATCACATGCCCTCCTATTACATAGAAAAAGGTTTCCTTTTCACCTTTATGCTCTCACGTCTCATGAAAAGGACGTCGCTCTGCCTGGGGGCCAAACGCTCAGCGAAATTAGTCTATTCTGCAAGGAGAAATATATTAGTGTGAAATCCCTTCCTTTTTAATTTAAATTAAGTTTTTGAAGATTTTATGTGTTGGTAGAAAAATTTTTAAAGCAGCTCTACCGCTGTAAATCAGGGGGAAGCGGTGGGGGGCCCCGCGGGCGAACACGAAACTCACATAAAAACACTGATAAAGTTCCCACCAAATTAGTGCAAACATTGCACGCAATATCTTTATTATTAACATTTCATTGAAAATTTCCTGGATTTGGGCCCTAAACCCTTATTTTGGGATACCCCTCTTTTCTGGTAACTAGGTCTCTTTTTGGGTTTGTAAAACCCACTTTTATTATCAGTATACATTTCAGATGGGTGTTCTTTTTTCAATTTTTACCCTTCCCCCTGTGTTTTTTATATCCACCTTGCAGTTAAATTACAAACCACAAACTTGTATCAGCACAGGTTTTTTTTTGTTTCCAAAAAACCGTGATCAAACGAAAAAATAACAATACGGGTTTTTTGACTTTTTCGCACCCACTTTTGTTCATTACCAGCATCCACGAAATCTTAAAACAGCAATTCATAGTCAACCCCCAGGTGAATTAAAAGGGAAAAAAATACCGGGTTTTTTATTGAAAACATAACAGATACGTGTTTTTTTTACTTTTGCCACCCAGCTTTGTTTAATTTACGCAGCATCCACGAAAAAATTAAACAGCAATTCTATAGTCCCCCCCACAGTTAAAGAAAGGTGCAAAAAAACCGGTATTAACGAAAACATAAAAGAACGTTTTTTTTTGACTTTTGCGCACCCCTTTGTTTATTTATGCAGCATCCACGAAATCTTAAAAAGCAATTCTAATTCACCACAGGGGAATTTAAAGGGGCAAAAAATACCGTTTTTTATACAAAACATAACAATACTGTTTTTTTTACTTTTTTTCCACCCCCTTGTTTATTGACGAGCATCCACGAAATCTTAAAAAAGCAATTCTAAATCACCACAGGGGAATTGAAAGGTGCAAAAAATACCGGTATTATACGAAAACATAACAGATACTGTTTTTTTTCTTTTTGCGCACCCAGCTTTGTTCATTGAGGATGGGGGGGGAGGTGCTGGTGGAGGGAGAAGAGAGTTTGAAGTTTTGAATAATTGTCTGGGTTGTGGACAGGGGGATATGAGAGTGGTAAAAATACCCCTTTTGGCAAAGGGTGAGTGCAGATTTAAATGTATGCAGTGATTTTTTTGTAAAAAGGCAAAGTCATCAGTAGAGTGATTTTCTTCCAGCGGCGTTCGGCAGCTCTGGAAGCATGCCTCAGTTGTTTAGTGGAGTCTGTGTGCCAGGGTTGTCTGTTGATTTGCGGTTCTGTTGTGTGTGAGAGGAAGCGACTGAGTCAAGGGTGGGATGATTGTGGGGTTTGTAGAAAGTGGTGGCGCGTCTGGGTCATTAAATGAGGAGATAAGTAAAAGGGGTGCAAGAGAGTCAGAGAGAGTGAGACGGTTGAAGCTTTGTATTCCCCTGCGGATCGTATTGGATATGAGACATAGAGGCAGGTGGGGTGGGATGGTAGAGAAGGTAAGCAGGTTGTGGTCAGATATGGGGTAGGGGAGTTTGAGAAGTCAGATAGGGGCAGAGGCGGGTGAAGATGAGGTCCAGTGTGTGTCCCCTTTTGTGAGTGGCTCCTGAGGTCCACTGGGGGAGGTCAAAGGAGGAGCAGAGTGAAAGGAGTTTGTTGGAAGCAGAGTGGGGGGTGTCGATTTGGGGTGTTGAAGTCTCCCAAAGATGATAGTGGGATGTCGGTGGAAAGAAAGTGGAGAAGCCAGGAAGCTAAGTGGTCAAGAAAGGCAGTGGCAGGGCCTGGCGGTCAGTAGACAACAGCCACTTGGAGGTCGGAGGGGGTGTAGATGCGGACACAGTGCACCTAAAAGGAGAAGAGTGTTTAGGGGAAAGGGAGAGGTGGGGCAGGACAAAGGAGCAGGTGTCAGACAGGAGGAGGCCGACACCTCCACCATGCTTGTTACCAGGGCGAGGAATGTGGGTAAGTTAGAGGCCGCTAAAAGAGAGTGCGGTAGGAGAGTCAGTGTCAGAGGGGGTCAGCCAGGTTTCAGTCAGACCAAGGAAGAGTAAGTTGTGTGAGATGAACAAGTCATGTATGTATGAGAGTTTATTACTAGTGTTGAGCGATTTTTATCGACAAAGTTGAAATCGGCAAGGTTTTTATGGTGATCGAAATTTTCAGATCATGCGATAATTAAGGTTAAAATCTGTGCATCATCTATTAAGATCGCGCCATTTTCGGCGTTTCCTGTAATTTTGGCGCCAGCAAATAAGATTCAGAATAGAGCAGGGTGAGATGTGTGTGCGACATCATGACGGGATTGTATGTTTGTGATGGCTGGAAAAATCACATACCTCGTATTACATAGAACAGCGTTTCCTGTACCCTTTGTGTCTCTAGTGTCTCAAGAAAAGGGCTGCGCTCTGCCTTTT
>JAODAL010057118.1:0-22877 GCA_025379985.1 Phyllomedusa bahiana
TTAGGGCCCCTTTTAATTTTGGTGGCCGCCAATCAGGCAGAGCACAGAAGGGGGCAAGAACACCCAGTGAGGGTGTAGGGATCTCTTTGGCTGCAAAAGCACGTGTCCGTTTTAATGTAGTGACTGTTTTTTGGGTAACGCCTTTATGATTAGAGATGTGAAGACCCAGGCTCTCTCTCTGTGTTGTTTCAAAGCAGGCAGAACCTTTTCCCCAGCGATTTAAAAAGGGAAAACCCTTAGTTAGATTTAAAACCCTAGACTGAATAGATGGGATTTTAAAATTTTTCTGGGGGACTGTCTTTACCATCTTTATTTTGATTGCCCAAAAGTTCCTTGCTGCAGTTTTTTGGGGGCATATTGTTTTTTTTTTTTTTTTTTTTGGGGGAGGAGGGCAGTGTAGTCTTTTTGGAAAATTCTTAAAAAAATTTGCTGTGATTACTGGTTTTTGCAGAAATTTTCATTCCGTCCCCAAATTCCTTGCTGAAAATTTTGGGGGGACGTGGGTACAAGACCCCATTTTTCCCATAAGCCCCCTTTTTCACAGTTTTCCCATAGGAAAATTTCTTTTTAATCTAGTTGCCTGTTGAAAAAGTAAAAGGGATTCGGGAAATACTTTTGATTGCTGTCTTGCTGTCGGGTTTTCCATAAGACCCATTTCACAAAATTTTCCCATAGAAAATTCTGTTTCTAATCTATTTGCAGTTGAAAAGTATAGGAATTCAAGATCCGGTTGTTTTGGTGTCGGGTTTCTTCCATAAGACCCATTTCCTTATTCATAAAAAAAAATCTGTTTCAAATCCTAGCCCCAGTTGTAGTATAGGGATTCAAGAACATTTTGATTTGGTGTCGGGGTTTCTTTATAAGACCAATTTCACATTAGAAAATTTTTTTTTCAAATCTATCACAGGTCGGCAGAGGTTAGCAAGGTGGGGTGACGCCCAGGAAAAGGAAGTGGAGGGGATGATGAGGCAGGGTGGACACCGCTCCCCCAAATTTCCCCTTCGTGGTAAGGGTTGGGAAAGATTTCAGGGGAGGAAAGAAGAGGAGTAAGATTGTTTAGTGCCCCTCGACGCCGAGGCTTGGGAAATCCCGGCAGCATCTCACACGAGTGCTTAGTTGCTACATTACCTGCAACATGATCCACGCATCAAGACAATCAAAATGAACAGTGGTTACTGGGTGGCCACCCTTCTTGATCCATGTTACAAATCAAAAGTGAGCAATTTCCTTCCTACCACACAAAGTGACAGTAAAATGCGGAATTTGAGACAGTGCACATTGACCAACTCGAGACAACTGTTGCATCTTCTTCATGTTCTAATGTCACGGTGGAACAATGTCAGCAACGTGGCAGCAGTAGTATGGCAAGTAGCCACTGCAGCAGCAGGAAGTGTGGCAGAAGCCTACTGGGTGACATGTGGCAATCGTTTTTACCACCTCACCAATGCCTGTAAGGCAGGGCAGCATTCACACACACAGAGACTGACTTAAGACCGTGGTCCATGACTACCTGCGGCTCAACCCCAATGTTTTTTGACTTGTTCCCGACCCAATTGACTTTTAGTTGTCCAAACTGAATGAATGGAATGAGCTTGTTCTGCACACCATAGAAGTTTTATCCTGCCCAGCAGCCAGATTTATCTCGGGACACAGCTTCAGCACAGCTGTTGGGGTGATAACTGACTAATGTATCTGTCTTTCCCCTGAGAATGTGGATCGTTTGACATTTATCAAAATGGATCAAGCATGGATCTCTGACCATTTTGTTGCCCTGGTTGCTAATGTCACCGACTAGTAAACTGTAGCACGTCCTCTTCACAATGTGAAATATACATTCCACATTGAAAAAAAATCAGTGGAATTATTCTGAGTGTCCAAAAATTCATATTTGCTGGTTTCGGGGTCAGGCTACTGTAAAATGGGTGCCAATGGGAAAGTAGTCCTGTCAGGGGCCCTAATCAAAAAGGGGCCCAGTAATATGTTAAAAAATAGGAAGTAGTAATGGGTGTGCGCAGCATTTGATTTAGCTGCATTGGGCCCTGAAACGGTTAATAGATGACTGGCGGCAGCCCTAGCTACCACTGCACCCCCTATAACTACAGCCCTGCCGCTGAACCTCCATGTTCCCCGTTAGGATGTTCTTGCTGCCACCACACATATGTGAAGTTCTTGGGCCATGGTAAAGAAAGTGATAGGGGGCTCCTGCCATTTACCATGTGCCATTTCCAATACCGGTGTCTTCTTATGTGTCAAAGGGGCCCCGTAGCAGCTGCTACCACTGTACCTGCTATGGCTACGCTGTCCTCATATTTTCGGTTAGTCATTGAAAGGAATGAATGATTTTAGCCTCTGAATTTTTTTCTGTGACTCTTAGAGCCAAATTATCTTCACTAAGTTGTACCACGTATCCAGTTTACTGTTATGGATGGTAATTCCAGCATCTACTCTCCTGTTTCGGTATAAAAATTAACCTTCTTAACCATCTTCTCCCATAGACTTTAATGGGAATTGGTGATTTATTGAGATTGGAAAATCAAATTGATTTTCTTAAAAATCGATCTAGATTTTTTTTTTTTTGTAATCGCTCATCTCTAATAAGGAGTGCTGGATATTGCTTTAGAGAGAATTTTAAGGTCATGAAAAGATAGTTGTATCTAATAATTGGGGAATCTAATAATATTGTCTTAGTTCATCAGAGTCCTTCAGAAAACTTGGTAGGAGTCTTACATATTCTTGCAGGTAAAGATCCACATAGTGTGGAAGATTACTCATAGGAGTGTTTATTCCTGATATAATTGGCCTACTGGTTGAGTTTTTTACATTTTTGTGGATTTTAGAGAGAAAATAAAAAAGGGTTTTTGTGATGTATTAAGAATAATAACATTTTTCTCTTTTTTATTTAAAACCCCTTCTTTAAATGCCTCTTCAACCAGCTTTTTCATTTATTTGTCTAACTCTTGAAAATGATCCATAACTACCACCTCATAATATTCCATGTTGGTTACAATATTCTGCGACTCTTCTTTATAACAGGAGAGATCCATGATGACGGTTCATCCCCCTTTATCAGCTGCTCTTATGACAATTATGATTTTATTGCTATTTTCTCATCTATGGTTAGATTATCCTTTTGTTTATAATTTCTTTTTTAACTTCATTGCTCTTCCCTAGATGGCAGAACTCTTCGCTCACCAGATCCTGAAATGTTTGGAGATGGTGACCTCTTGAATACAGGGGAAAAAATTTTTGATTTTCCTTGAATGGGAATGATTTTCCCATCTCTATTTGATTCATTTTGTTCGTCTTGTAATTTTCCTTGTGATTTATTTTTCTGTAGTACATTGAAATGTCTAGTTAAAGATAGCTTGTGGATGAATTTCTGCAAATCTAAAAATAGCTCAAAAGGATCAAATTTTTTTGGTGGGACAGTAGACCCTTCGACAGTACCTTAATTTCATATTTATTTAGTAAATATTTTGAGATATTAAATATACCATCACCTTTTAGTGTGTGATCAGTCATAAATGAAATGAGCTGTAACATGTTTTAATTCTCTGCATTTTTCCCTTTTTTCTTGTTTAAAAGCATTATTGAGTATTCTGACCTTGTCTGTGTCTTTTCTTTTTCTGGTTGGTCGAAAGAATGAATTTATTGGATGAGTTTTGAGGTCTGGGGTAATTAATTGATAGGAGGGTTGGGACAAAGACCTAAAAAAGGTACTAAAGCCCCTAATTTCTGATTGCTATTATCAATTATGACCGGATTTTTGTCGCTATTATCCAGAATGGTGCTAATTTTTCGATTCCCTGTAATTATCCCTAATATTAATTTTGGAATCCTCTATCTCCTTATGCTGGGTTAGGATGGCTAGAATATTAGAAATAATAGGTTCTATGCTCTCATTTTCTATATATTGTGATGAAGATAGCAGATCTTTAATCCTAGTAGATTCTCTCTCTGTTTGTTCAATATAGGCGTTGTATTCTTCCCGCAATTTTACAATTGCCTCATGGATCTGATCTGGGTTTAGTAATGTTAAATTTGATGTTAATGACCTATTCTGTGGACTAATTTTAGGCAAAGGATCAATGATTAGTGATGAGTGAACAGTAAAATGTTCGAGTTCGAGTCGAACAATAGTGTGATCAGTTTGAGGTTTGACTCAAACCTCCATTAAATTTAGTGAGAGAAGATGTTCGGGTTAATTTTTATACCTATACAGGTGAGGAGAAGCTGTAATTACCATCCATAGCAGTAAACTGGATATTTGGAACAACTTAGTGAAGAAAATTTGGTTCTAAGAGTGACAAAAAAAAATTGAGAGGCTATTATACTTCATTCCTTTCATTGGCTAACTGAAAAAATGAGGACAGCTTGAAAGCAGGGTCATAGCTATAGGAGGTGCAGCGGTTGCAGCTGCTATGGGGCCCTGCATCCTGAGGTGGCACAAAAGCCCCTTTAACACATAAGAAGACACCGGTATTGGAAATGGCACATAGTATCTGGCAGGAGCCCCATTTTACTTTTTGCACCAGAGCCCAAGAACTTCAAGGTATTCCTCTGCTTGCAAGCTTTGTACATGTGATATATGTGGTGGCAGCAAGAACATCCCAATGTGGAACATGGAGGTTCAGCTGGCAAAGGAGTAGTTATAGGGGGTGCAGTGGTAGCAGCAGCTACGGGGCACTGCATCATGAGGGGGCCCAAAAGCCCCTTTGACACACAAGAAGACACCGGTATTGGAAATGGCACATGGTAGCTGTCAGGAGCCCCATTTCACTTTTTGCACCAGGGCCCAAGAACTTGAACTTACGCCTCTGCAGGCTGAACTAAATTAGACACCAGTACCATTGGTTAAAGTGAGAACATGGCAATGGGAAACATCGAGGTTCAGAATAACAGGACTTGGTACATTTGGTGGTATTACAGGTGGAGGCATTTAAAAATTAAAGATTTAGAGGGCTACAAGGAGAAGGAGTAAGAGGTGTATGCAGTGCACATCAAGATCATACAGGTGTATATTTCAAAATATATTTAGCTGTTAGACTTGTAAATCTAGCTGTTGGCAGCAGTAGAAAACAATTTGTAGAATCAGCAGGCACAGGAACTACAGACATGAGATGTAGTGTAGTTTAAATGTGTATTTCACATTGTCAAGAAGACGTGCTACAGGTTAATAGTGACATTTGATTCATTTTTATAAATGTCAAATGATCCACATTGTCAGGGGAAAGACGGACACGTTTGTCAGTTATCACCCCGCCAGCAGTGCTGAATGTGCATTCCGAGATAACGCTGGCTGCTGGGCAGGATAAAACTTCTATCATTCTATCGTTTATATTTCATTGTTGTTCTGATATTAAGAACAGAGCCACATGTGATGTAATAATGTGAGGACAGGAGATGAATGGAGGACACAGGTGCCACAGGCTGAGAGCTAAAAAAGAATGCGGAGGAAGGAAAGTTCTCAACAAGTTCCTCCATTCATCTTTATGACTATTGTAGACTCCACGTGCTGCATTCATCACTGATTTATGACCTGCCATAAAGCGAGAACATTACTCAGGGATCCTGTATTTCTAGAGCATGTATTAGTAGTCATTGGACATATCATATAACTGCCGGCATTCCTGACGTCCACCACACACAAGAGGCGGCTTCTAGTGATAACATTTATGGATTTTACTAACAGTCGTGAACATTTTCCCTCCACATTCACAATCTACAGATTTTATACTAACGCTCTGTGGACGCGTCAAACACATCTCATCTTCTTATTCTCACAGTTTGGTTGATAATAATCTACAAGACACGTCCTGCACCCAGTTGGCATCTGGAATAAGCAATAACCAGTCTCTGAAGAAGCTTGACCTGTCTAATAATCGTCTGTTTGGTCCTCACTTCAGTGACTTGATAAAAGCTCTGTCCAGTCCAACCTGTGCTATAGAGATATTACTGTGAGTACAAGAGATTTGCACAGGATGGAGACATGTGGGGACAAGATATAGATGGATATTATTCTATTTTATGCTCCGCAACATTGTTCTGTCCATGAGTTAAACTTCTGCCTATATTTAATATTTAAAGGGACTAGTGGGGAGACCAACTACACATATAGCATGCAAGATAGTGAAGATAGAGAGCTGGTAAATAGTAATAAATCAAGTGGTGGAGTGGGGCGAGGGTTATAGTAATAGTTGATAAGGACAGGGTTAAAAGATTGAAAACCGAAAAATCTAAATTTCAGCCGACCAATGCCAGGAGTCTCACTGACAAAATATATGAATTAGAATTACTTATTGCTTTAGAAAATTATAACATAGTGTGGATAACTTAGACATCGCTGGACAAGATCTATGACTGGGCGGTTAACTTACAGAGTTACAGTTTGTTTAGACGGGGTCGTAAAAATCTGAAGGGCAGAGGTGTATTTCTTTATATAAAATCCTGTCTGGGGGTAATAAAAAGAAGATAATTCTATTAGGGGTCTGTAATAGGTCCCCAAATATAACAAAACCCATGGAACATGTACTCCTCAGACAAATAGATGAGACAGCTAATCAAAATGAGGTTGTTATCATGGGCGACTTTAACTACCCAGACATAAATTGGGAAACCGAAACGTGTGACTCTCATAAAGGAAACAGGTTTTTGTCAATAAGTAAAGATAATTACCTTTCCCAACTGGTATAGGAACCGACTAGTGGAAAGGCCTTTCTAGACATAATATTGACTAACAGACCTGACAGTGTAACAAAGGGTCAGGTTGGGGGGCAACTAGGAAATCTTGACCATAATATAATAAGTTTCCATTTATCCTTCAATAGAGTCTTTTCTCTAGGAGCCACAAAAACTCTGATTTTCAGGAAGGCTAATTTTAATCTGCTTACAGAGGCCCTAAACCGCATTGACTGGGACAAGGTGTTTAAAAATAAAAGAACAGATAATGTATAGGAGATCTTTAAAAACATCTTAAGCGACCAGTGTGAGAGGTACAGACCTTACAGAAATAAAGTAATAAGAAACAGGAAAATGTGGATTAACAGACATGTAAAGGAGGCAATAAATAACAAAAAGAAAGCATTTCAGCTGCTCAAACAAGAGGGCAGTGAAGAGGCACTAAAAAGCTATAAGGAAAAAAATAAAACATATAAAATAATGAAAAAGACACCAAAGCTGGAGAAAGGCAGATGCCAAACAGAGTAAAACTAGCCAAAATATGTTTTAACTATATAAATAGTAAAACAATTAAAACTGAAAATGTTGGCCCTTTGAAAAGTAGTGAGGGAGACATTGTAGAGGGTGATGAGGAGAAAGCAAACCTATTAAACTATTTTTTCTCCACTGTATTTACTAAGGAAAATTACCTTCCTGTTGAAGGGCCGAGAAATGAGGTCAACTCAACCTTAAATGTTTCTTGTCTAACCAAGGAAGAAGTGCCGCTCCACCTTAATAAATCACCACCCCCGTGTCCTAAAGTAAATAAGTAATGTGATCGGCCCCTATTCTTAATATTTATGTACTGTATAATAATGAGATATGTCCCAAAGAATTGGCGCATAGCAAATGTGGTGCCAATATTCAAAAAGGAGTCAAAAAGTGATCTTGGAAACCATAAGCCAGTGCGTAGAACCGCTGTCATAGGTAAAATGTTTGAAGGTTTTCTCAGAGATGCTATCCTGGAATATCTAACTGAAAATAAATGTATAACGCTGTTCCAGCAATGGGTTTATGAAGGATCGGTCCTGTCAAACTAATCTCACCAGCTTCTATGAGGAGGAAAGTTCTGGACTGGGTCAGAGTGAGGCATTGGATGTTATATATCTAGATTTTCCTAGATCATTTGATACGGTGCCACATAAAAGGTTGGTAAGTAAAATGAGAAGCTTGGAGGGGGGAAAATGTAGGCAAGTGGGAAAGTAACTGGCTCAGTGATAGAAAACAAAGGGTGGTGATTAATGGTACATACTCAGACTGGATCCCTGTTGCTAGTGGGGTACCACAGGGGTCAGTATTTGGCCCTATTCTCTTTAATATATTCATTAACGATCTTACTCATGGATTGCACAGTAGAATGTCGATCTTTGCAGATTATACTAAGCTCTGTAAAGTAATTAACACAATAGAGGATAATGTTTTATTACAAAGGGATCTGGATAAGTTGGAGGTCGGGGCAGAGAAATGGTAGATGAGGTTTAAAACAGATAAATGCAAGGTTATGCACATAGGGAGGAAAAATCCATGATTACTTGTTAAATGGAAAAACTCTGGGAAAAAGTGTATGGAGAAGGACTTGGGAATCCTGGTGGACAGTAAACTTAATTGTAGCAGCCAGTGTCGGGCAGCAGCTGCCAAGGCAAATAGGATTATGGGGTGTATTAAATACGGCATACTATCACTGCAACCTACAAGGATACCTTCTTTAGCATGAATTCCCACTTGGTACTTTTTTCTTAAGGAACATGTACAAATGCCTTACTTTCAAATATTCTTATATGCTGTTTTTTAGGTTTCTAGTTAGTCCATTGTTCGCATGGAGTTTTCTCAGAAGCTTTGCCTGGTATTATATTTTGAATATAGCAAGCTATCACGATTGCTTCACCCCAATATGTTATTCGTAAATCTGGGTCAAACAGCATACTTCTCCCGCTTTTACAAAGAGCTTGATTCTTTCTTTCTGTAACACCATTTTTTTAAGGGTTGAATGGTCCAGTAGTCTGGAACATCATTCTATTTCTCCTTAAAATGGTTTACTCATCTAGAAGCTCTCCTGTAACATACTCTAGAATGAGTTCATTATCTGGATGTATATCTAGAACAGTCACAAGTGTGACACAACTTTCTGGAAGACCGCTGAGTAACAATACATTAACATGGAAGTCTTTTATTTCTTCTCCAATACCACGCAGGAGCGTTACAATTTCTAAAGTTTGCCTTATGTAATCTTGCATATTCTGGCCCTTATTTAGTTTATCCTGGTATAGTTTTCTCAATAGATAGAGCTTATTGCTGAGATTAATTCTTTCATGCACTTTCTGTAGCTCTCCCACATCCTCTTTGCAGTTTTACATTTACATATGTGCACAATCTTATCATCATCTATAGTGAGGGAGATAGGGCTTTGTGCTTTCTGGTAATTCTCTATCCATTCCTCCGGTAGGGGATCTGGTTTAAGTTCCTGTGTATATTTCCACAGACCTTCTCTTAATAGAAGTATCTTCAATTTCAATTTCCAGGATTGATAATTCTGGTAGTGAGAACTGACACTGAGAACTTCACTGAGCTGTTTCTGCTGGTGGCTATCTTTGCTTTATTTGCTTTAGTCCTTCTGTGTTCCTCTGTGTTCCTTCTGGGCCCATAACGTGTTGGCAGTGAATCTATCAGAGTTATCCAGTCACAGAATGATGAACAACAAGGATTTATTCAAGGAACAATACAACAAGTGAATATACATATAATTGTCAGCAATATCAAAGTATCACAGTCTCAGCATGTCTGCTCATCTCTCATCACCTGCTAGAAAAACAACAAGAAAAACACACCCAAACTTCCTGTCTCTCTCTGCACTTCTTTTAAACAGAACTTTATCAACAACATAATACTATGTCTGAATATATGCAATACTTCAAAGTAATGTAGTGGTTCCAACCACATCACTGTGAAGTAATCACATTTAGGGCTATTCCAATTCCAAAAATTAGGTGATAAAAAAGGCGATAAAGGGGGTCAAATAGCAATTATGGATGCAGGTTTATATAAAAAGCAGGTTATGGAACTTCTAGATAATACAAATACATACAAAAAAAGAAAAAATCCCATAACAATATTTACTCAAAAATTACAGAGGTTACTGCAAGAGAGAATAGTCCTAAATGTAATTACGGAAAAAGAAGCTTCCAATGTGTCCATGGCTTTTTTTTGGGGTGTCTAAATTACATAAAAATGTCTTCCCATCTAAACTCCGCCCCATTGTCTCCAGTTCAGGATTGGTATGTGAAAGATTAAGTATTTGGGTAGACCAACATTTACAATCAATGGTACAAAAAACTCCTGGGTATTTAAAAGATAGCACTAACGTACTGTGAGTTTTTTCAAACTTTGTTTGGTTTCCACAATATACTTGGGTAACTAGCGATGTGGAAAGTCTTTACTCTAGTATCCCTCATCATTTAGCCCTTGAGGCAATTTCGTGTCATCTTAAACAGAATAATTCACGAAGATCTAAACAGATTTATTATCATGAGTGTCTCAATTTTACTGTACTCTAATTTTTTTGGTTTTTGATGAAGTATGTTACCTGCAGGTGGAGGGTCCCCAATGGTCTCAACTTTTTCACCATCCCTCACCAATTTATACATGGTATGGTGGGAACAGCACAGTATTTTTTGCCATGACACCCTTTCTGTGATGCCCCGTCTGGTATGGGTGTTATATTGATGAACTCCTTGTTGTGTAGGGTCGGGATGTGATGTCCATACAGACCTTATTATGTATTTCACTAACAATTGGCTGAATTTAAAATTCACTTTTGCTTTTGACCATTTTAGCAACCCTTTTCTGGATGTCAGATTAATAGGTGTAGACAATCAAGTGCAAACTATGTTATACATTTTAGTACTATTAATCTGCAGGCATCATATGTCCTAGGGGAAAAAAACTGGGAGAATCGCGTGTTGAGAAGGATCTGGGAGACTTGTAGATCATAGATTACGAAGCACAATGTCAATCAGCAGCCTCTAAGTCCAACTGGATATTGATATGTATTAAAAGAGACATGGACTCCCAGGACAGAGATGTAATATTACTGCTGTATAAAGCATTGATGTGGCCTCAGTTCACATAGAGTTTTATCAGCTCATCTGGCTCAGAGGTCTGGGCAGTCTCCAAACTTCCAACACGATCAAACAATAGGAAGTCCAAAGAAAATGACCAGTGCCACAAAATATGCTTCTGATGTATCCAATATGTCATAAAAGTAGCCAACTTTAATCGTAATTCAGAATAAAACCATGATCCAGGAGGAAAATATACACGAACTAATCCAAAGAAGTTGACGCGTTTCGGTTGACTCCTTAGTCTTAACAATAACTTCCCAATGACTCATACATGTAATCAATCATAAATAGGATTAAGGTAAACCACACCCCTCCATATCTGGAATAGAGGGAAATACAATGAAAATTTACATATACATAAGAACATTAATTATTTAATAATTTAAAATAAGGTCAGTACAGAGTCCATTAGGAGAGTTTGAATTAAGTATCAATATCCAATAACTCTCACGGTTTAACAGTCTGCGTTTGCTGTCACCTGGACACAATCTTATTGCCAATGACCTGCATAGTGGAAACATCGTCGCTGTGAGAATAGAAAAAATGTTTACAAATGTTAGAAACATTACATAGGTCTGCACAAGATACTCCATTTATATGTTATGTGATCTTTGATTCTTCTAGCAATGCAGCCCACGTAACGTATATTGCATATACAATATTCAATACAATAAATAATAGTAGACTCACAGTTAATGAAACTATCAGTGGTATAACTTGTGCCATCTATAAGGCCATTCATTTTTTTAGTTCGAGTAACATAGTGGGGTTTACTTCAACCCTATTTATGCTGGATTAGATGTATGAATTATTGTTAAGACTGAGGAGTTTCCTCCGAAACGTGCCAACCTGTTTGGATTAGTTAGTTTGGATTGTATATTTTCCTCCTGGATCATGGTTTTATTCTGAATTACAATTAATGTTGGCTACTTTTTTGCCATATTGGATACATCAAAAGCATTTTTTGTGGTGCTGGTCATTTTCCTTGAACTTTCTATTGATTTAGAATATGCTGTTTAATTCTGGGCTGCAGTTTATAGAAAGGATGTAATAAAGCTAGAGAAAGTGCTAGGCGTGCAACAAAAGTAATAAGGGGAATAGAACTTCTTAGTTAGAGGAGAGCTTAAAAGAATTAAACTTATTTGAGAAACAACGGCTACGGGGAGATATGACAAATTTATCTAAATATATAAATGGCCTGTAAAAAATGTATGAAGAGAAGCTATTTCATGTAAACCCCCTCAAAAGACAAAGGGGACATTCCTTTCATCTTGAGAATAAATATACAGAGGAGGAAAACCTTCTTCACCATGAGAACTATGAATCTGTGGAATAACCAACCTGAGGAGCAGGTCACAACAGGAACAGTTGAGGGTTTCAAAAAAAGCTTAGGTAACCACTTACTATAATAATATTAATATTAAGTAGCCATATAAAATATCTGGATCCAGTCTGTTGGCAACTTTGGGATGAAGAATGAAAGATTCCTTTAGGGCAGGTTGGTTCTTAGCCTATGACTTCCAAAGTCTTCATCAGTAAGGGAAACTAAGTTTAAACAATTCCCTATCCCCCTACCTTCTTCCACCTCCCCTCCTACCTCGGTTGAACTTGATGCACATATGTCTTTTTTCAACCATACAAGCTATAAAACATTCCTTCAATAAAAATACAATGTTTAAAAAAAGAAAGGGAAGAGAATGTCTCATTATAGAAGACGTCTCCTGTGAGTCCTTGGATGCCAGTGGTTATTTTACTTCTGTGTTGGATCAGTGCTGTATTCACTGTCATGTGATGGAGACCTGAAAATAGAGAACCACTGCACACCTTGTAGGGAAAAATTCATGCAAATTATAAATTTATTCAAAAAAGTGAAGCTCGGGTCAAAAGAATAGATATATATACTCAATAAATGTATCTTTTTTACACTTATGACAATTAAGGATTAAATTGATTCAGATGTTGAATTGTACGGCGTGCAAGCCTTTATCAAGTACATCTGTAAAATAAGGATACATAGTAAGTATATTGATCCTACTGAGTATATATAAGAGTAGTGAAGGTGGAGGAGGGGGAAAAAAGGAGGGATGAAAGGAAAAAAGAAAAGAGACAAATGAAAAAAGAAAAAGAGAAAAAGAAGGGAAAAAGTTGTAAATTATAGGGGGACCAAGTTGAGAAGAATATCTAAGTAAAGATGATGAAGATGATGTGAAGGAACATAATATATGGAAGAGGAATAAAAAGGAATATAAAAGAAAATAAAAGAAAAATAATAAAAAAGGATAAAAAGGGGAGGAAGGAGAGGGGGAATAAGAAAGTATGGGGGAAATCTTATCTAGGTAAGTAGATGATAGTATAAAGAGAAAGCCTGGAGGGCATAGGTCGTATGTAAGAGTCACAAGTGAGTAGCTGGAAGAGAACGGAGTCAGTGAGTAAAATGAAAAAAATAAGTATGCGAACATGAAAACCTATAAAGTATGCTTACCAAAGTATAGTGGTGTCTATTTATTTTAGTTTAATGGAGTCTGACTCCAGAAGAATGATGCGCTATGGGAAGAACGACAGTATAAATATATGGAGCAGTATGTAAAACTAAAGAAAACCCGCCTAAGAGGAAGAAAAAATTACCTAATGGTAAGGTGTATGGGACAGGACGTCCAAAGGAGTGGTGATGAGGGCGTGGGGCAGCCGTGATGTGGGCGGCCATTAAATAGCACACCATGCATGCGCGGTAATGCTGCGACTGCGCTGTAAGAACGGAAGTGATGTAAGGAAGAAAGGGCAGTGTGGGCAGATTCTACTGCGCATGTGCCAAGAGCGACAGGGCTATAGGAAAATACACTGAACACAGCGGTAGAGTAGAATGAAAGAGATATCAATGAAAAATAGGTAAAGAAGAAAGAAAGAAACAGAATCCATAAGAGGGCCAGACGGAATGGGGGAATTAAGATGTACGGGAATGACTGGTATAGGAATTACCACTTGCTGGAGAGTATTCATTTTCTCTGAAAACAGAAAGGTGATATGATGAATTATAACAACATGATAATATTAAGACAAAAGTACATAAGCAATAATAGATACCAACGGTAATGGCCAAAGTATTTACATATAATGAAATATATGGCTACTAAAGTGTCCTAATGAACCTGGGTAAATGTTAAAAATTCACAGGTGAATCCTAGTTTAAGAGATTACCTTATGTATTAGGTACGTATATCGTATTCTATTTTTAGGCCCCTAGGTTCTAGGATACCAAGGGTGTGTATCCAAAACCTTTCCCTTTTAAGTAATGTGGCTATGCGATTGCCCCCACGTCGTGGTGCGGACACCTGTTCGATCACCTGAAAGCGAAGTTGGGATGGAAGATGGTTGAACTGTATGAAATGTGCCGGGATAGGTAGTAAAGTCTCCTTACATCTGAGAGTGGACTTATGTTTGGATATGCGGTCCTTAACTGCCTGAGTAGTCTGACCTACATAGGCAAGTCTGCAAGGGCATTTAATCAAGTATATCACAAAGTTAGATCGGCAGGTGAAAAAAACTTTTATCAGGAAATGTGATCCTGTATGGGGATGGAAATAAAAAAAAAAAGGAAAAATGGCTCCCTTTGTTACTGAGGAGCCTGTGCCACACCCTAACAAGGTAATGTGGCCTAATTGGTGTGGTTATAGGTCATTTGTTTTGTGTGGACCGTGTGTGAGCCAACGTCAGCTCTTACTAGATGTTCTCTAAGATTACGATCTCTCTTATGGCAATGAAGGGGTGGGTTTTGGAATTCCCTTATTTGCGGATACGATCGAGAGAGAATGGGCCAATGTCTCCGTATGATCTGCTGAACTTTAGGTGTAATGGGGTGATACTTTAGGACTAGTGGAACACGAGATGTCGTATTCTTTTCTCTGGTGTTGCTAGAGGTTGTCGTTTGAGTATTAGTGAGTCCTAATATCTGTGTGGGATAACCTCTTTCCACAAAACGTTGGGTCATTTCATCCAGTCTAGTTCTGCGTGAGTCAGGATCCTGTACAATGCGTTGTACACGTTTGTAATATGACTTAGGTAAGGTTTTCTTTATACTGGGTGCATGATTGCTCTGGAAATGTAGCAAGCTGTTTCGGTCAATAGGTTTATGGTAAATATCTGTGGTTAGATTACCTTGAGCATCAGTTGAGATAACCGTATCTAAAAAATTAATGTGATCGGTATCATGGTGAATGGTAAATTTTAAGCCAGGAACAACTGTATTGATGTGTGAATGGAAGTCTAGTAAGGAAGTAAGTGAGACAGTCAAGATACAAATAATGTCGTCTATGAATCTTAACCAGATCTTTGCATGAGATTGAAAGTTATGATCTGTGTATACGTGATCCTGTTCAAATATGGCCATGTATATATTGGCGTAGGGGGGAGGCGCCATGGTTGCTCTGCCCATTGTTTCGTACCCCTACATTGCATAGAAAACTGGTCTTGGAACAGGAAAAAATTGTTGTGGAGGATCAAATGTAAAATGTCTATGCAAAATTGTTTAGCATCGTTTTGGAAGCTATGTTGCTTATGAAATTTTTTACTGCTTCGATGCCCTCTGTATGTCCTATAGAAGTATACAGGCTGACTAATGGAGTGAGGATTTTCTCTACTAGAATGGATAAAGGAGAAAAAAATAGAGTCGGTAGATGCCACAATGGGTCTTCCCGGGGGTTTGGTAGGTTGATTGTGATTTTGGGTATTCGTTAGAAGACAGGTGTAATTGCGGATAATTGATTGGTAGGGAAAATTGGCTGTGGGGCCAGCAATTAATGATCTTAATGTTATGTATTTTATTGATAGAATCTTTATAGATTTTATTCATCTGTGTGGGGTCTCTATCAAGTGGGTTATGTATCTCATCTGATTTGTTGTCGATTATGTTTCCCCCCCATGGACATGTTGGTGTCCATGACAACTATCGCTCCGCCTTTATCGGCGGGTTTTATTGTTATGTCACGTGAGTGGCAAAGGTCATTGAGTGTTGGTACTCTAGTGTTGAAAGGTTGGAAATGATATTTATATCGCCAATGGTTCATCAGTGTTTAGGATAGAGAAGATATGTCTTGTTGTACTAATTTGACAAAAGTTTCTACCGGGTGATAGTGAGATGGAGGGTTTTAGGTGGACTTAAGCCTTAAATTAAAGTTAGAGATAGAAAAAATTGGAACCGGTTTATCTGGAGACATGGATCTGGCATCACTTGGAATAGTATGGAAGTGAGCTTTAAGTCTGATCGTGCGGAAGAAGCAATAGAGATCTTCCTCTAGTGTAAACGTATCAAAATTAGATGTTGGGCAAAAGGGAAAGTCCTCTACCTAGTAAAGCCATCTCTGATGGAGATAAGTTACGGGAGGATATATTAAATACTAAAGGTGACTCACCTGTGATCGTGTGAGTATTTGTGCGGGTGGTCTTCCTCCGTCCCCTACATATGGTTCGTGGCGTGATTCCGTCTGGTTGAGCGTCTCCCGTCCTCTCCCTAAAAAAGGCTGTCTATAGAAAGATCCTGACAAATCACTGTCTGAGTCTGATGAATAATTATACGTATTAGGTCGATGAAAGGGGTATAGTGGCAGCGTACACTTGTCCCTGATTGTAGCAGCTGTGGCATGGCTTTTCCCTTGACCTTCTGATTAGGAGATTCCATGGGCCACTTTTATTTTCTAGCTTGTGTTGATGGTATTGTTTATTTTACAAAGTAGTGAGTTGCATGACCAAGGCAGCTATTGAATGTGGGCTGGTGGGGATAGTGGCAGTGCTATACCTCAGTCATGAAAATAATTCTTTGGTATGGTGGGGGGGATTATTTTTTAACAGGGCCCATGAGCCGTTAACTACACTTCACGGCCACTTTTTAGGTACACTGTACAAATGCTCGTTAACACTTAATTTTAATCAGCAATCACATGGCGGCAACTCAGTGCATGTAGGGCATATGTAGACTTGGTCAAGACAATTCTCTGCAGTTCAAACCGAGATCAGTATGGGAAGGAAAGGTGATTTGAGTGCTGTTGAAACGCTGGCATGGTTGTTGGTGCCAGAAGGGTGGTCTGAGTATGTTCAGAAACCTGCTGATCCTCTGGGATTTTCAGCACAAACCATCTCTAGGGTTTACAGAGAATGGTCCCCGAAAAAAGAAAAAAATCCAGTGGAGGGCAGTCCTGTGGGCTGAATTGCCTTGTTGATGCCAGAGGTCAAAGGAGATTGGGCAGACTGGTTCGTGCTGATAGAAAGGCAACAGTGACTCAAATTAGCCACCCGTGTTACATCCAAGGTAGGCAGAAGAGCATCATGAAACGCACAGTACGGGAATCTTTGAGGCAGATGGGCTACAGCAGCAGAAGTCCACACCGGGTGCCATCCTTTCAGTATGAACAGGAAACTGTGGCTCCAATTTGCCCAAGCTCATCGAAATTGGACAGTTAGTATAGATTTTAAAAACGTTGCTCTGTCTGATGGAGGTCTCGATTTCTGCTTCGGACATTCGGATGGTAGGGTCAGAATTTGGCGTCGTCAACAACATGAAAGCATGGATCCATCCTCCTGTGTATCAAACGGTCTTTTGGCTGGTGGTGGTGGTTTTCTTGGTGTGGGGGAATTTTTTCTTGGCACTCTTTGGGCCCCTTTTGGTACCAATTGAGCATCGTTGCAACACCGTGTGGAATCTATGCCACGAAGAATTGAGGAAGTTCTGAAGGGCAAAAGGGGTCCAACGTTCTAGCATGGTTGAACTAATAAAGTGGCCGGTGAGTGTATGCCCCTAAGTAATCGTATTGATGCAGATTAGTACATGTGTTTAACATGTGCTGCTGTGGCATGCTGGCACTTGTAGTTCTACATCAGCTACCTTCATAGACAGGCAGACACATACTAATCTGCACCCATACAGTTAGTACTGTACATATGTGGTGTACTATGCTGGCACTTGTTGTGGATAGCTATTGTTGTGGTAGTTGTGAATATGTAAAAAGGGTGTTAACCCTTCCCTGCACTATCCAAAACTGAAAAAAAGACATTTTTATTAGCTGGAGTTACATTTACATTACTTTTCTTTTAAAACTTAATTTTTTTTTGAGTCAAATGTTTTTTTACAGATGACTGAAACAGCATTGGGGGCGGAATTTCCCCCCTCCTTAGTGATTATTTATATGGCATGGTAGGAATCCATTATATCTTTAATTATGGTAATCCAGTTTTTACTGATATGATGTGGTATGGTCGTTTCATTGATCATCTGCTGATTTTTTGGGGGGTGGGAAATGAGGCAACCAAACCTCTATTTAATGATTATCTGAATGAAAACATTTTCTCATAAAAATTTACATTTTCCCATCATCCCAGGCAAATTACATTTTTGGATTTGATTCTTTTTGGTGTAGTGACATCTGCATGTATCCATACTGAGTGCTTTCACAAGAACACTGCGGGGAGCACCATCTTGCATGCCCGCTCTAGACACCCTGTTCACACATTAGGACAATTCCTGTAGGTGAACAAATTAGACTTAAAAGAAATAATTCATACGAGTCGTCATTTTTTAGGGATTCTACCACCCTTAATGTCAGACTAGCTAAACGTGATTATCCCAACCTGGATGTTGCGATTGGCTGAAAAAAGGTATCCAGCATCCAATGTAAAAATAAGTTGCAATCAAAATCTCCCGTTTCTCGGTTCTCTAACACCTATGGTTTTTTCCACCACATATTCTAGTGAGTTTAGACTAATATCTCAAAACATCTACCTGTTTTATATCATGATCCCTTTTATTTTGAAGTATTACAACATGGTTATAAATGCGTTTCTAAGAAAGTACCGACATTGGGAAATATGTTGTCTCCCTTATTGTTACCTGTGCAGGAGGATCGTACCCCGCCCTGGTTGAACTTTCCACGGTGTTTCAAATGTGCCCACACTTGTTGAATATGTTGCAAATTTATTAATGTTACTAAAAAAATGTCTTATGTAACCCAGAAGTCTTTCAATATTTTCTCTCACATTAATTGTAACACTATGGGCGACATGTATGAATCTCGCCGGGTCGGAGCGCGCCGTTTCGCCCAATTTCAATGTGAAAACTGCTCCTGATTTATGCCGGGGCGCGTTCATACATACTATGTAAAGTCCGCCGCGCCTCGCCACTGTGTTAGGTGCAGTGCGGGGACTGAGGCGCAGTGCGGCGCTGCGCCAAAGATTCGCCGCCGGAGGTAGCGCACTCATACATGCGGGGAAAAGTCTGCCGCGCCTCGCCAGTGTTTGAGGGGCAGTGCGGCACTTAGGCGCATTGCGGGGCTGTGCCTAAGATTCGCCGTGTCGAGGAGGTGCCGCTCATACATGCGGGGGGGGGAAGGAAAAAGATTCCCTGCGCCCTCGCCAGTGTTGTGGCGGCACAGTGCGGGGCATGGGCGCAGTGCGTGGGACTTAGGCGCAGAAGGGACTGCGCCGAAAATCTGTTCCGTGGCGAGACAGGCTGGAAAACAGCGGAGAAATCATTCCACAATGTTCAGTGCGGAGTATTTGATATCAAAAATCGCTTTATAAAGGCGTTCAACATCTCATGAAACAGACGCTGAAACCTATTAAAAAAAAAAAATACATAAACAAAATCACTTTCTAATTTCCTAATTCAAAGATATTTGGTATTGGAAATTTCCGGGAAAAAAAAATACAGTAATTAAAATTCTGAAAGCTATTCTCTTTGGGCGGCATAAAACCGGCAATCAGAATAGGAGCGACAGTGAACCATTTAACTATTAAAGGGAAGGATTCGTTAATCGGACCAATCAGATCCACGGTTTTATGGGACAGTTCAAAATCAGTAAAAATGTGAAAAAAAGAGTGATTGGTTAAGCTAGCGGGGGACTGGCTAGCTCAGCCCATTAATCAGAATAGGGAGTGACAGAGACCATTATATCCTATGGAGAACTATTGAACCAATCAGAATAGGAGCAGACAAAGACCCTTTATATCCTATGGAGGAGTTTGGGACTAATCAAAAATCAAGGTGGGACAATCAAAATACAGTAAAAAAGACGAAATGAGCTGATTGGTGAGCTAGCGGGGGCTTGGCTATCCAGGCAATCAGGAGCGCGTGCTACTTCTCCATTGTAGTCTATGGCGAGATGGGCGCTTCTGAAATCTCGGCGCACAGCGCCGTGCGGCATGAATTATTAATAAAAAAATTATTTTTATTAAATGTAAACATTTTCAGATAAAGAGCCTGAACCCTTCTTTCAAATAAAGCAGCGTTAAAAACACGAACATCGCGTTTGTCGCCGAGACCGGGCGTACATAGGGAATTGCAATTGAGAGAATTGCCGGGAAATTACGAGTAATTTCAAATTGTTTAAGCTCTTCTGATTGGTCGGCACAGAAGCCAGACAATCGATTAGGAGCGACAATGTCCCATTTAATTCACTATGGAGGAGAATTTGACATATCAGAATAGGAGCGACAATGTTCCCATTATATCCTATGGAGAAATATTGAAAATTATATTCAAAAGGCGGGATAGTTCAATATACAGTAAAAATGCAGAAACGAGCTGATTGGTTGAAGCGGCGGGGGCTAGTCCAGCTTAGCCAATCAGGCGCGAGCTACTTTCTCATAAGTTCTATGGGGAAAGAGAAATTCTGAGCGAGTCTGTGATTGGCTAAGTTAAAAGAGGCGCATATATTTGGACAATAGTGAGAGCGAGCGAGCCTCTATGGGGTTTTCTAATGCAATCTGAAATAAAATTGTACATGCCGAAATCAATATTTTACACTACAGAATTTGGTCACGATGTGTATAAAAACGAATGATATCGGGGGGTAACGGAAAAAAAAAATATTACATCATAAAATCATGTTTATTTACTTTAATTTTCGTTCACCCATTTAAATATTGATCCTGGCTACGAAAATAAAGAAACTTTAAACAGGATTTTATTGATTTAATATTTTTTGTTTCGTTCCCCCATATTTTTTATTCATTTAAGATACACATCGGAGACCAACTTTGTAGTCTTATCATTAGATTTAAGGCCATGTTCAGTTTTATTTCTGATTCGCATTAGAAAACCCATTTGGAGCGTCGCTCGTCTCCCATAGGTCCCAAATAACGGCGCCCCTCTTTTAACTTAGCCAATCAAGAGGCTGCTCATAATTTCTTTTCCCCATAGAAATCTACGTGAAAAGTAAGCTCGCGCTATGATTGGCTCTAAGTGGACGTGCCCCCGCGCTTCAACCAATAGCTCGTTTCTGCATTTTTACTGTATGTGAACTGTCCCGCTTTGAATATGTATTAGTTCAATTATTTCTCCATAGGTTATAATGGGACTTGTCGCTTATTCTGATGGTCAATCTCTCCTCCATAGGATATAATGGGACATTGTCGCTTCTATTCTGATTGGTCAATTCTCATTCCATAGGATATAATGGACATTGTCGGCTCCTATTCTGATTGGATGGTTTATGCATCCGACCAAATGAGAATAGCTTAAACAATTTGAAATTACTGTATTTCCCGGCAATTCTCTCTATTGCCAATTCCTATGTAGCGCCGGTTGCGGGCGACAAAACGCGTTGTTTCGGTATTTAATTGATTTATATTTATAGAAGGTTTCAGCTCATTTATCTGAGAATGTTTTACACTTAATAAAAAAAGATTTTTTTATTTCATTAATCCATGCAGCACGGCGTGAGAACCGAGATTGCATTGCGCCGATCTCTCCATAGACTACAATGGGAGAAGTTGCTCGCGCTTGATTGGTGAGATAGCCAAGCCCCCGCTTGCTCAGCTTATCCAGCTCCTTTTTGTCTTTGTTGCGTATTTTTCAATATACGCCCTTCTGATTTTGATTTGGTTCCAAACTTCTCAAGGATATAATGGGACTTTGTCGCTCCTATTCTGATTGGTTGTAATACTCCTTTCAATAGGTTAGAATGGGCCACTGTCGCTCCTATTATGATTGGTCCAAAATTCTACATAGGTTATAATGGGTCTTTGTCGCTACCTATTCTGATTGGACTGGCTTCTGCGACCAATCAGATAGCTAAACATTTGAATTACTCTATTTCCCGGCAATTCTCTCTATTGCAATTCCCTATGTAGCGCCGGTCTCGGCGACAAACGCGTTGTTCGGGTTTTTTTTTAACTGCTTTATTTGTAAAGAAGGGTTCGGCTCTTTATCTGATAATGTTTTACATTTAATAAAAATTATTGTTTTATTCACACTCCATGCCGCATGGCGCTGAGAGCGGAGATTTCACAGCTCCCATCTCTCCATAGACCATAATGGGAGCAGTAGCTCGCGCTCTGATTGGCTGGGATAGCCAAGCCCCCGCTAGCTCAACCAATCAGCTCTTTTCTGTCTTTTTACTGTATTTTGAACTGTCCCGCCTTTGAGTTTGATTGGTCCAAACTCTCCATAGGATATAATGGGTCTTTGTCGCTCCTATTATGATTGGTCAATAGTTCTCCATAGGTTTTAATGGGTCTTTGTCGCTCCTATTCTGATTGGCCGAGCTAGCCAAGCCCCCGCTAGCTCCAGCCTAGTATCAGCTCTTTTTTCACCCTTTTTACTGTATTTTGAACTGTCCCGCCGTGGGTTCTGATTGGTCAATCCTTCCCCATAGGTTTTAATGGTTCTCTGTCGCTCCTATTCTGATTGGCCGGTTTATGCCGACCAATGAGAATAGGTTTCAGAATTTGAATTACTGTATTTCCCGCAATTTTACAATATCATAATTCTTGATATTGCGCCGTTTAGAGTTTTGGCAAAGTTATTTTTTTCTTTTATTATGTTTATTTTTTACGTTCAGCTTTTTCTGACACTGTTTTCCGCCTTTATAAAGGCGATTTTTTCGGAATCATACTCCTGCCGCACGGAGCGGAGCGCCGAGAGTTCTGTAGCGATCTTCTGTATGCTTCCTCGCATGTTCCGATCCTGCTTCACTTCGCCTCTGCCGGAGGATTTAGACCAAAAAAAAACAGGTTGCTTTTCGGAGTGCCGGGGTGCATTCCCTCCTTTGCCGACTG
>JAODAL010057119.1:0-22875 GCA_025379985.1 Phyllomedusa bahiana
TGGGAAAACCTTGCAAAACCCACAATGGGTGTATTTTTCAAAAAAAGAATGTGGTCTATCTCTGCTCCAATTAGCGGCCCCACACCTTGTGTTAAACAACTGGAGGACAGTGGGCATTACGACAATAGCATTGCTATATGAGAAAAAAACTTTCAAAACATTTGCCGATTTAGCATCAGTTTATAACTTGGACCGAACCAATTTTTATAAGTACTTACAGATCTGTCATATAATCCAAAATTGGGTTTGGCCAAAAAAAATTTAATCGGAGTCTACATATCTAAATTTCTTGCGAGGGAAAAAAGGCTTTGAAAAGGGGCTTTCAGTTACATACCATTTATTATTAAATGTAGATAATCAATGCAAACCAAACTATATTAAAAAATGGGAAAATGATCCATTTACTACGTTTGACTATGAGACATGGATGGCAGTTGGTGCAGCCTCCATTAAATATTCAAAGTGTATAAATCACTTAGAAATCATGAAAAAATTACATCTCTGATGGTATCTCCCTCCAACTCGAGTAGCTCATTTTACCCAACCCAGTTCAGCCCTTTGTTGGAGGGGATGCGGTCAAGTTGGAACCCTACTGCATATGTGGTGGAACTGTCCTATAACTGTCGCTATATGGGGTCAAGTTGAGGAACTTATTTCTAATCTATTTTCACTCAAGATTACTCTCACCCCGGCACTAGCATACTTGACATACATCTGGGAGAATTCCCGCCTCTTATTAGGACAGTTCTTTTTCATATCCTAGTAGCAACCAGACTAACAATAGCTAGCCATTGGAAATCCTCGGATGCCCTTTCTATCAAAGAAATTTTAAACAGAGTCAATTACCAATTTAGATGTGAAACCTCCCTTGTGATTCCGCCCCATGTTGTTCCAAAAATTAAAGAAAAATGGGAGATTTGGGCAGACTCCTCCTTCTTTGACTCTCTATGATTCTCTACACTACCCAATTATAGTCTATGGTATATATGAAAGCTTTTTAGTCCTATAAATAGTAATGATTTTCTTTTTCACAGCAACTATATTGAACATGGTGATGCTTTATTACTGTTACTCTTACCTTCCACCCTAACTTAACTCCTACTTATTGAGAATCCTCCGCTGTAACCTTTGTGAAAGAATGTCTATGGCATGGTTTGTATGTTATTTTTGTTCATACTTACTGTTTATTGTCTTTAAGTTGTGAAACTGTTTGACTTTATAAAATTTTCAATAAAACTCTCATAAATAAAAAAAAATAAGTAAAAACAATACTCACCTGATGTCTTTCCCTCCTCTTCTGTCCTCTTCCCCGGAGCTGCCGCCGGCAGCAGTGTGCGGGACGCAGAGCGGACGCGCAATGACGTTATCACATCGCGCACCTGCCCCACGGCCTCCTGGGAGCTGAACAGACAGGATGAGAAGATCTCGGCTGTTCAGCCTCGGCTGCTGCTTGCACCACGCGGTGCAGACGGCGGCCGCGATGGCCCGGCCGTGCAGCCGTGTGGCGTGGTGGGCCCTGTCGGTCCCCTGCCACAGGGGTCCGGTCGCTGATGCGACCATTGCCCCCCTGAAAAGGGGCCACAGCCGGCGACGGGACTCGGGCCCGCCGGGGGGAAACACTGGTCCCCTGGGCGGGGGACCCAAACCGGCCCCCGCGGGCCCCCACCCCCGGCCCCCCGGGCAAATGCCCGGTTTCCCTGTGAGCAGTCCGGCCTTGATAGCAACCATTAAAAGTTCCCCCTTTCATTTTATATAGGCTCTTTAAAAATAAGAGGGGGAACGCTATTGGTTCTATGGCAACTAAGTGAGATTTAGACCTTTCAGTTTTCATGCATTCCCCCAGTGGGACAGTAGGGGGGTAATTAAAGTTTTATTGTATTGGATTATATTCAGAACATATTGTGGCAATTTTTGCATCTTTTTGTGGAGATATTTGGGGAGATGCTGTGGTATTTCTTTTTCTTTGTATATGTTTTGGTTAAATCGGCCTAAATAATGGGTAGATAAAAAAAAATGATTTTGTCCCCTTCAAGTGAATTTTGGGGTATAAATTGGGCTTTTGTCTGGTTATATTGGTCTTGTATGCTGGTTTGGGGCAGTTATATGGTGACAGTGGTATTTGCTGGGCCCCTTTTATACATAATGCCAAACAAAAAATAAACGATGTTATAAAAAATTTAACAGAACTCAATCCAAAGAAAAGGGGAATTCATCTTTTTTTTTCTGGGGTTGGGTTGCAGGTGTGGTTGGTGGGGGCGGGGGCAATTTGGATTGATAGGGGGCGGATTAAAAAGGGAGCCAAGTTTTGGCGAAAGGGGGCCCAAATAGGGAGAAAAGAGGAAAAGCCCGTTTAAAGTCCCCAAAGACCAAAATAGGCAGGAAAAGGGAGTTAAAAAGCCCCAAAACAGGGATAGGCGTTTAATTCCCCAAAACCAAAAGGCGGTATAGGGGAAATTTAAAGGGCCCCCATAACCGGTATTGGGATTTTAATGTCCCTCATACAGGTATAGGGGAGTTTAATGTCTCCCCTAGACCAATAAGGCAGGGGATATTCCCCCAAAGGCAGGGTTTATAGCGGAAGTTTTCCCTAGGCAGGTATAATTTCCCAAAGGCAGATTATAGCAGAAAATTGCCCCCCAGTTAAAAACAGGAAAAAGTCCCCCCAGGGGGAAATTTTCAAGTATAGCCCCCAGGCTATTAAGGGAGGAAAAAAGTCACCCTAGCTTTTTAGGGAGTTAAGCCCCCCATCTGTTATAGGCAGGTTAAATTTTCCCCTAGGGTTGTTATAGGCAGAAAAATTCCCCCTAGCGATTAAGCGGAAGTCCCCCTTGCTGGTTTAAGACAGGGATTTTCCCCCAGAGGATGGAAAACGGTTTTTAAAACATTAAAGTCCCCCTAGCTGGTAAGGCAGGGATAGGTCCCCAAGGAGTTAAAAGGCAGGGTTTTAAAAACCTTCCCAGGACAGGCAGGGTGATGTCATCAGGCGGCGCACGCACCGTGATGACACACACTGCCTGTGCCGGCTACTGCACATGCCCGGAATCTGTTTACTATGCGACCGCCTTCCTTCTCCGCTCTCTGTCATCGGCGCGATACGTCAGCGAGCACATAGTAAAAGATTCCGGGCTACTGCGCATGCCCGGACTCTGTTTACTATGCGAGCGCCTTTTTTCTCCGCTCCCTGTCATCAGCGCGATACGGCAGTGAGCGGACAGTGTCTCTCCTCATCTCCGGCCATAAATCTATACAGTAATCGCTATGTGGGCAGAACTTTCAGCTCTATTGCTCTGCTTTCACATTTTATTATATAAACATGTTTAGAGCTGTGTGCTTTTCTTGCCGTCCGTCTGTCTGTCCATCCCTCATTCCTTCTGCAGAGCTGTGTGCTGTTCTTGCCGGACGGATGGACCGACCAACCATTGCTCTTCACCCCATTTATGTTTGCTGCATGTTTTTAACCAATATTTGGCAATAAGGTGGATTTTACTCATTTTTCATCGCAGGTGGACACAGACTTTTGTTCTACAATTTCATTCAGTTGTTGTCGTGCTTCCCAACGGTGAGTGGGGCCATTTATCTTTTTGAACTGTATAGATTGGAGGTACATAGACAGGAGCTATATAATAGAGCAAAAATTAGATATGAGATAGAGCAATAGAAGGATAGGAGTGAGATAGATACAAAGACCAATAGGTAGATAGTATATAACAGAGAGATAGATATGAAATAGACACATAGGCAGATAGATATGAGATAGATAGATACATAGATACATACATACATAGAGTATAAGCCAAGTAAGGTTATGTTCACACCACTTATTTCACCGCATATTTCGGCTACCATTTCAACATGTATTGCTCCTTTGTAGTGCTAGTGAAATTTGTGACTATTTGATGTCTTAATCTCCATTTCTTGTATATTAAGCTAATTATAATTTCCATTGTTGTATCACAAGCTATAATCATACAGGCCTGCATTCCTCTGTTTATTTCTCAAGCCTGCAGATTTCAGTTGCTTAATTTACGATGTAGTGGGGCCTCATCGTCTGGTTTCGGGGTGATTCTGTATTTCCTTATCTAAGACTCAGGTTGCTGGCCCCTTCATGGTACAGGATAAAGGAAATTTACAAAAGACCTCTGTCCCTCGAAGCTAAACACAATATAGGTTTGTTGCCATTTTTTGTTTAAGAAAATAAGAACCAGAAAAACCCTTTTGGGTGATTTCCCAAAACCCTTTATTACCCAGGGGTTGGGGACCCAAAAACATTGGTGATGGCCCCGGGTTTCCCTGTTTTCCCCCAAATTAGCTTCTCGGGCTAAAGAAAAAGAACAGGTAAAGAAAGCTCCTAGACGAAGTTTTTAAGGGTTTTAACCTTTGTAAATACAAATTTAGAAAAACGGGTCCCCAAATGCCAACTTTTTCCGTAACCAGTTTATTCAAATTCATTTAAACTTTTTTTTCATTTCATCATAAATTTAAATTGTTTTGCTATTTTAAAAAAAATTTCCCTTGTGCCCCTGAGAGGGCCCTTTTTTTTAAAAGCTGTTTGGGAAACTGTTTTGGGAAAAAAAATTTGGCAAAAAAGCCTTATAGGGGCCCCAAAATTTGAGCTAAATTAGGGACCCCATTGTTTCTCTAGAGAGCCTTCTTTAAAGCGTCTCCCCCCTGTGCGCCCAAAACGTTTGTTTTGTACAAAAGGGTTGGAAAATTTGTTCGGCCCTTTTTAGAGGGTTCGGGGACGGGCGCAGGGCCCCAGATCCCCCAAAACCCGGGCATAGGAATAATTACTTGTAAAAAAGCGGGGTTTTTCAGAAAAAAACCCCGGGGGCTTGCAAAATACACGCAATAACATTTGGTAAAACACCCCAAAAGGTTTTTTCCCAGCTCCTTTTTTTGTGATGAAAAACGCTGCTTTTAAAACGACTATTACCCAAAAATCACCTGAAACGGGCTTTTTAAATGAAAACAAAAAATTTTAAAAACATTGGATTATTTTGTTGTATTTTAGAAAAAAAAAATTTCGATTCCAATCCTATCATGCCTTCATGTGTGAAAAAGGGGATGTGGGGGTTACATTGGGAAAAACAGAAGAAAACTTTAAAATCACCCCTTTTCCCCAAAAAGCCGGGAAAAAATTAAGAAATGGTGATGCGGGGGCCCCAGAACATTTTCCAAATGGGGGAGGGGAATTTTTTTAAAATTTTTTTCCCAAGGCAAAAAAAACGGACAAAAAACCGACTTTGTTAGAAACACTTTGGTCCAAAAAACCTATAATTTCCCAAAGGTCCGGCCCACAGGGGTCCTGCCCGATGCACTCCCCCCCACTTATTTCCACCCTAGAACAATCTGCCGAATATTTTAACTTTTGTTTAAAAGGGGGCCCAGGGAGGTCTACAGGGGTGGTTAGAAGGGGGGCAGCGGTGACGGTGGTGGGGGCTTTTACTCCAAGTACTTTTGGGGATAGACACCAAACCAAGAAAAAAGGGAAAGGGAAATTTACCACGAATTTTCGCTTCCCGGCTGAACTGAAGGAAAAACTCTGCCCCCGAGGGATACAAGAGCCCCGCCCCAATTTGGGTTTTTTGCCGTCACTCTTTAAGGAAAAGAAAAAAATTTTAAATTTTTCTTAAACCTCAGTAAAAAAAATTTTCACCTGAAACATTTCAAAAAAAGATTGGGGGGGTTTAACCACCAACCCGCTATTACCTTTTTTCAAAACGAAAAAAATTTTTGCACATCTAAAATATATTCTGAAAAACGCAAGCATGGTGCACAATGAAAAAAGGCCCTTTGTAAAACACTAACACAAAATCTTTGGCCCCCACTAAAGACTAATTTAAAAAAAAAAGGTTTTAAGGGAAAAAAGGAAATGCCCTTTCGCTAAGGGAAAAAATGAAAAAAATGGGACTCTTAGTTTACAGTTTTTTGATCAAAGAATTTTATTTAACTCACCTCCCCAAAAAGTCAAGGGGTCCCAAGGCAGGTGAGGGCCCACCCCTTTTAAAATGTTACCCACTAGGCGTCAATTCCCCGACTGCCCAATTTAGGGGGAAAGGTAAAAAACTAAACAATTGGGTTATTCCCCGCTTGGTGTAAAAAAGGCAGCTTTACTCCCCGCAAGCCAATTTAGATTGCCAATCTCAAATGGGGCTACCCCCAAAAGGAATAAGGCTTTGGGACATCTAAAATATATTCTGAAAAACGCCCAAACATTGCACACTGAAAAGGGGAATAGTATACCCTCTAACACAAATTTTCAGTGGGACACTTAAAAACTAAAAAAACCCCAAGGTATATTGGAATATTTGGAAAAAAAATTAAATGCTAAGGAAAATTAAGAAAAAGGGGAAATCTTAGGGTTTTTCCCGAAAATTTTATCAAAGAAATTTATTAAGCTCACCTCCCAAAACGCCCAAAGGGGATCCCCGAGCCCGGGTTTTCCCCCCCCACTAAAATGTTAACCCCCACTAGGGGTCAAACCAGACGGGAACTTCCCGGGGAAAAAAAGGAGGAACTACAAATTTGGGTTATCCTGCCCTTGGGTTTTTAAAAGAGGCAGCTTTCCCCGGGAACCAATTTAGATTGGGCCAATCTCCCAAAAGGACAAAAAAACGTAATAAGGCCGGGGCACATCAAAAAAATAATTTTGAAAAACCCCAAGCCTAGGTGCCCCACTGAAAAAAGGGGAAAATTAAAACATCTAACATAAAAATCAGTTTCAATAAAGACTAAGAAAACCCCAAGGGATATAGGAAAATTTGGGAAAAGCTTTCTGCTAAGGAAAAAAAGAAAAAAAACCCGGGACCCTTATTTACAGAAAATTTTATCAAAAATTGAAAAAAAACTCCCCTCCCAAAAGGGCAAGGGGATCCCAAAGGGAGGTGAAACCCCAAAACAAACTGTTACCCTCACTAGGGTCAATCCAACTGCAAAATTTAAGGGGAAAGGTAGGGAATAGCAATTTTGGGTTACCTGCATTGGTGTAAAGAGGCAGCTTTCTGCCCGCAAAACCCAAAGAGAATTTCCAATTCAAAAGGACTACCAAAAAGTAAAAAAGGCTGCACATCTAAAATATATTTCTTAAAAACGCAATCATAGGTGCACACTGAAAAGGGGAATAGTAAACTTTTACAAACCACCAAGTAAAGTTATGGAAATAAAAAAAAGTGGCGATTCAGGGGGGCCCACACTGAAGGTTTAGCAAAAAGGTTAGGTTGGTTTGGGCACATCTTAAAAAAGGGAAAAAAAGAAAAAAAAAACCAAAAAAAATTTCAAGTACAAAAAAAAGCCCTTTCTTTTAAAACTGCCTAGGGGGAAGGGGGAGAACAAGTGGGCATTGGATGGAAAGCCAAGGGCAGGGAGGAGGGCAGCAGAGCTCTTTCTATCCACTCCCCCTAAATCACACAAAATAACACTGGTAGGGGAGGGACGACACCCAAAAAACATGCGGACTGGTTTTCAGACAGGGGGGGAGGAACCCGAAGGGTCGCTATCCCCCCCCCTACAAATTTCAATTTCCCGGGGGGAGGACAGGAAAAACAGTGACATGTGGAAATGGTTTGCAAGGGGCAGGGAAAGGGGGGGGAGCAGCAGGCTCCCCTATCCACTTTCCCCCTACTATAAACACTGGGCCCCGGGAGGGGGACCCGACCCCAGGAAAAAGTGGGCTGGGTTTTCAGACAGGGGGGGAGGGGCAGCAGGGGTCGGGAAACCACTCCCCCAAATACCAAAAACAAAAAAAAACCCCCGCCTAGGGAGAGGGGCAGACACCCAAAACCCTGCGGAAATGGTATGCGACAGGGGGGGAGGGAAAACCAAAACAAGGGGTCTGTATCCACTCCCCTACTATTACATTTCCTAGGGAAAAGGACAGACACAGTGACATGTGGAGTGGGATCAGACCCGGGGGGGAGGAGCAGCAAAGCTCTGTTTTCCAAATCCCCTTCCACACAAAAAAAAAACACTGCCTAGGGAAAAGGGGAAAACACAAAGACATGCGGACTGGTTTTGCAGAAAAGGGAGGGAGGGAAAAGCAGGGCTCTGCTATCCACTCCCCCTCTATAAACACTCCCAGGGAGAGGACAGGGCAACCCGTGACATTTTGGATGGGAAAGCGAAAAGGGGGGGGGGAAACAGCAGGGCTTGCTACCCCCTCCCAATTAAATATTAAAACTGCCTAGGGAAGGGGGACAACACAGTGACAAGTGAAATGGTTTTGCAGGCAGGGAGGGGGGAAAAAGCAGGGGTTGCTTTCCAAATCCCACAAAAATAACACTGCCTAGGGAAGGAAAGACACAGTGGGCAAGTGGACTGGTATCAGGGCAGGGAGGGAAAGGGGGCAGCAGGGGCTCTACTATCCACTCCCACAAACCCCAAAATAACACGGCCTTTGGGAAGGGGCGACACAGTGACATGTTTGGGCTGGTATGCAGACAGGGAGGGGGGGAGCAGCGGGCTCTACTATCCACACCCAAAAACCCAAAACACTGCCCGGGAGAGGACGGGGCACAGTGACATGTGGGCTGGTTTTGGGAACAGGGGGGGGGGAGAGCAGGGCTCTCTATCCCCTCCCATGCTCCCATAATTTAAAAACTAGGGCCAGGGAGGGACAGACACAGTGACACCCTTTGGGCTGGTTTTGCAGACAGGAAGGGGGGAGCCCGCAGGGCTCGCTTTTCCACCCCACTACCACAAAATAACACTTTCCCAGGGAGAGGACAGCCCCAAAATGACATGTGGACTGGGAGCAGACAGGGGGGGGGGAGAAGCAGGGCTCTGCTATCCACTCCCAATACTCACAAAATAAAACTGCCCCGGGAGAGGGCAGACATTTGTGACATGTGGACTGGTATGCAGGGCAGGGAGGGGGGAAACAACAGGGGGTCTACTAAACCACTCCCACTTAAAAAAACCCTTTCCCCTTGGGGGTGGACAACACAGGGACTGTGGCCCGGGAGCAAAAACCCGGGAGGGAGGAGCAGCAGGGCTTGCCCATCCACTCCTACTAAAACAAAAAATAACATGGGCCCCGGGAAGGGCAGCACAGGGGCATGTGGACTGGGTATGCAGACCCGGGTTGGGGGGGGGGGCAGCAGGGGGTCTGCTAACTGCTCACAAAAAAAAACATGCCCCAGGGGGAACAGACACAATTTTGGGCATGCGGAAATGGTATGCAGGCAGGGAGGGGGGGCAGCAAGGGGGTCTGCATCCCCTCCCACTACAAAAAACAAATGCCTAGGGAAGGACAACACCGGGGCAAAGGGACTGGTATGCAAAGGGAGGGAGGAAACAGCAGGGCTCGCTATCCACTCCCAAAAACTCACAAAAAACCCCTGCCTAGGGAGGGGGGCAGGGGCACAGTGAAATGTGGACTGGTATGCAGGGGAAAGGGAAGGGGGGGGGAGCAAAAGGGGTCTGCTATCCACCCCCTAAATCCAAAAATAACACTGCCCCCGGGAGAAGGGCGACACAGTTTGGGCATGTTTGGGCTTTGGGATGCAACAGGGAGGGGGGAGCACCCGGGCTCTGCTTCCACTCCCCAAATAACCCCAAAAAACCCCTTCCTAGGGAGGGGGGACAGACACAGTGGGCATTTTGGACCCGGTAGCAGGGAGGGGGGAGCACAGGGCTCTAATATCCACCCCCCCTACTATAACAATGCCCAGGGAGAGGACAGGGCACAGTGACATGTGGGGTGGTATTTTCAGGGCAGGGGGGGGGGAGCGGGCCCGGGGTCTAATAAACCACTCCCACTAAATCACAAAATAAAAAAAGCCCAGGGAGAGGAAAAGACACAGGACATTTGGAATGGTAAGCAAACCCGGGAGGGAGGAGCGCAGGGGTCTGCTATCTGCTCCCACTTCTTCACATAAAAACAATGCCTAGGGGGAAAGGAAAAGACACAGTTTAAAATGTGGGGCTGGTATGCGACAGGGGGGGGGGAAACCCCAGGGGTCTAAATACCACTCCCACAAATATAAAAAATGCCCAGGGAGAGGACAGACACAAAGAAAGTGGACTGGGATGCAGACGGTGGGGGGGGGAGCAGCAGGGCTCTACTATCCACTCCCACTAAATCACAAAAATTAAAACCAAATGCCCCGGGAAAGGAACAGGGCACAGTGACAAAGCGGACTGGGGATGCAGGAGGGAGGGGGGGGCAGCAGGGGTCTGCTAACCAAATCCCCCCTGCTCTCACAAAATAAAAACGCCCCGGGGAGGGGCGACACCCGTGACATGTTGGGGCTTGGAAAGCGACAGGGAGGGAGGAGCACAGGGGGTCTGCTATCCACTCCCACTACTATTTTCACCCGCCAGGGGAGAGGACAGACCCCACTGACATGTGGGACTGGTAGCAGACAGGGAGGGTGGGACAGCAGGGCTCCGCTACCACTCCCACTACATAACAAATGCCTAGGGGGGAGGACAGACACAGGAAAATTTGGTACGGGATGCCCGGGCAGGGGGGGAGCAGCAAGGGGTCTGCATCCCCCTCCCCCCTGTCTCACATAAAAAACACAAACCCCGGGGGAGGACAGACACGGACTGTGGACTGGGTTTCAGACAGGGAAGGGGGGGAGCAGCAGGGCTCTAAATCCACTCCCACTACTCACCAAAAATTTAAAACGCTAGGGAGAGGACAGCACAGGGGCATTTGGGGCTGGTATTTCGGACAGGGAGGGGGGGGGCAGCGGGGGCTAAAAATATCCATACTCCACAAAATAAACAACTGCCTAGGGAGAGGACAGGGCCAAAAGTGACATGTTTTACTGGAAAAGCAGTCCCGTGAAGGGGGGGGGCAGCAGGCTCTGCTAACCCTCCCACTACTCACAAAAAAAACACTGCCCCAGGGGGAGGAAAGACACTTTACATGTGGATGGATCAGACGGGGGGGTTTGGGAGCAGGGCTCCGCTATTTCCCCTTACTTTTTTAAATAATTTTAACCCGCCTAGGGAGGGGGACAGACACAGTGACATTGGTTTGGAAAAAGGGATTTCAACGGGGGGAGGAGCAGGGAGGGGTTTTGTATCCCCTCCCACTACTCACAAAATAAAAACGGGGTAGGGGGAGGGCAAACCCGTGACATGTGGGGGCTGGTAAAGTAGACCCGGGGGGGGGGGGCAACAGGGCTTTTGCTATCCCTCCCAAATTAAATCACAAAAAAAACACTGCCTAGGGAGAGGACAGACCAAAAGACATGTGGATGGTTTTGTTGACAAGGAGGGGGGGGAGCACAGGGCTCTTTCAAACCCCTCCCCTTGCTCTACAAAATAACACTGGGCCCAAGGGGGAGGAAAAGACCCCAGTGACATGTGGACGGGTATGCAAAAGGGGGGGGAGAGCAGCAGGGCTCTGCTATCCAAATCCCACTAAAAATAAACTGCCTAGGGAGAGGACAGACCACAGTGAAAATGTGGACTGGGATGCAGACAGGGAGGGGGGAGCAAACAAAGGGTCTACTTCCACTCCCACTGCTCTCACAAAAAAAACATCCTGGGGAGGACAGACACAGGGGGCTGGGACTTGGGGATTTCAGACAGGAAGGGGGGAGCAGGGAGGGGTCCCGCTATCTGCTCCCCCTATATAAAACCGCCTAGGGGGGAGGACAGCACAGTTTACTGTGGACTGGTATTCGGGGAAAGGGGGGGGGAGCAGCAGGGCCCTTTCTATCCCCTCCCCCTACTCACAAAATAAAACTGGTAATTTAAGGACAGGGCACAGTGGGCATGTGGAACCCCGGTATGCAAAACAGGGGGGAGGGAGGGGCAGCAGGCTCTTTCTATCCCTCCCCCTACATAAACCGCCTAGGGAGAGGACAGACACAGGGGCATGTTACTGGTATGCAACAGGGAGGGAAAGGGGCAGCAAAAGGGACTACTATCCATTCCCCCTGCTCTCCCCATAATAAAACCCTCCCAAAGGGGGAAGGGGCAGACACACGACATGTGGACTGGAAAGCAGGGCAAGGGGGGGGGGGGGCAGAAAGGGGGCTAAATATCCCTTTTTCCCCCTGCTCTCACATAATTTAAAACACCCCGGGGAAAGGGCAAAACTTTACATGTGGGCTGGTATGCAAGACTGGGGGGGGGAGGGAGCAGCCCCGGGGTTACAAACCCCTTTCCCCCTACTCACACCCAAAATAACACCCGCCCGGGGAAGGGACAGGGCCCCAGTGACTTTTGGACTGGTATGCAGACAGGGAGGGAGGGGCAGCAGGGCTCTGCATCCACTCCCACAAATATAACACTGCCTAGGGGGAAAGGGCAGAAACATGTGACATGTGGGCGGGGAAAGCAACAGGGGGGGGGGAGCAGCCAAGGGGTTCTACTATCCACTCCCACTACTTTTCACGCCCAAAGGGAAAAGGACAGACACAGTGACATTTTTGGACTGGAAAAGCAGACAAAGGGGGGGGGGGAGGGATCAGGGGCCCGCAATCCTCCCCACTAAACCCCAAAATAACACGGCCCCAGGGAGAGGACAACCATGGGGCAGGGGGACCCGGTTTTAATTTCCCCCGGGCCGGGCTGGGGGTCCCGGGGCCCACAGGGGAGTTTTACTTTGGGGGGGCCCACCCTTTCTTAAAAATGAAAAAATTAACCGGGGCCCCTCGGACATAAATCCCCTTTTTTCCACATTAAAAAAAATGTTTAAAAAAAGAAATTTTATTGGGTATTTAAATTTTATCACAAAATTTGTTTATTTTTCATATAAAACAAGGGCAAGGGGAACTCCTTTCCCTATTTAAACCCCCCACCCTTGTTTAAATTTTCCCCCCCCCACATTTCAAAAAACCCCCCACCCAAAATTTCAAAAACCCCCTTTCCCCCCAATTTTCAATATCCCCCTCCAACCCCCATACAATTTTCCCCCCCCACCCCTACAATTTCCTTCCCCCCACCCCCCAAAAATATCCCCCTCCTCCACATAAAAATATCCCCCCTCCACCCACATAAAATATCCCCCTCCACCCACTTAAATTTACCCCTCCAACCAAGTTAAAAATCCCCCTCCACCCACAAAACAATATCCCCCCCCACCCCCAACAATACCCCCCCACCCCATACAATTTTCCCCCTCCACTCACATACAATATCCCCCTCCACCCACATACAATTTGCCCCGCCACCCCATACAATATCCCCCCCCATCCCCCATACAATATCCCCCTCCACCCCCTACAATACCCCCTCCCCCCATTTTCAATATCCCCCCCGGGCCCCCAAACAATAACCCCCCCCCAAACCCCCAAAACATTTTCCCCCCCCACCCCCATTTCACTATCCCCTCCACCCCCAACACTATCCCCCCCAACCCCCCAAACAATATCCCCCCAAAAAAACCCCCCACATACAATATCCCCTCCACCCACATACAAATTTCCCCCTCCACCCACATACACTTTCCCCCCCCACCCACCAAAACTATCCCCCACCACCCACATACCCAAAACCCCCCCCCCCACAACAAATCTCCCTCCCCCCCACATAAAAAATATCCCCCTCCACCCACATACAATATCCCCTCCACCCACATACAATATCCCCCCCACCCACATACACTATCCCCTCCACCCACATAAACACTACCCCCCACCCACATACACTCCCCCCCCCCCACATAAAAATATCCCCTCCCCCCACATACAATATCCCCCTTCCACCCACATACAAAAACCCCTCCCCCCCACATACAATTCCCCCTCCAAACCCCCAAACAATTCCCCCTCCACCCACATACAAAATCCCCCTCCACCCCATACAATATCCCCCTCCCCCCCACATACAATATCCCCCTCCACCCACCCTACAATATCCCCCAAACCCACAACAATAACCCCCCCACGTTTCCCTTTTGGGCCCGAAACCCCACCACCTTCCAAAAAAAACACCCCCAAGAAAGAAAGTCTAAACCCTATCACAGGGTCAGGTGTTCCCTCACTCTTACAATTTTGGGGCACATTAAAGCTGCCCCTAACTAACCGGCCATATAAAAACCCACAAAACTGCAAATAGAGACCACCCTAGAGGGCCCGACACCCGCCCCCAGGTTTTAACCACAAACCGCCCCCTAATTTGAAACCACAAAGAGGCCCGACACCCCGCTTTGGGATCCCCTTTAACACGCCATATAGTGACCACATAAAAGGTTTAAAACACCAGCTTTAGGTATAAAACCAAAAACACCCCAAATTTTGAGACCACATAGAGGTCCCCAAAACCAAGGGTCAGGGATAACCTACAACACTGCCCAAAATAGAGACCACAAAGAATCAGACACCACTCAATATAACCCACAAAAACCGCTAAATGGAACCACATAGAGGTCAAAAACCCCCCCCCAGGTAAAACCACAAAACCGCCCTAAAAGGGGACCACCCTAGAGGGCCCGACCCCCACCAGTTTACCCACATTACAATATAAAAAAAAATCCCGAAATGGAAAGGGGCTCACCCGGGCCCTCTTTATGAGTCCCTTCTCTTTCTTTTGTTCCCCTTCTTTTTCCCTTCCTTCTGCATCCGTTCCACACCGCCCCTGATGGGCCCTTTTCCCCGCCACAACTCATCCCCGCAGAAATTACACCAAATTTCTTAGAATCCTCATTTTTTCCCCATCCTTTACCCATTCCCACCCGTACAAAATATCCAGGGTGGGAGACGGGTACAACCAGTATCCCAAAGGGGGGTTTGGGGGGGTGGGAAGCCCCAGGAAAATAAAAGGGGCCTTTTTTTAGGGAGTATGCCCCCGCCCGGATAATTTGGGAGGGGCCCCCCCAGGTTGGTTTGGGGGGGTTCCTACCATGGGGGGGTAAGGGAAATAGCCCCCAGTAGATAACAGGCCCCCCGTTAGGGAAAGGGAATAGCCCACAGTTGGTTAGGGGGGCCCCCTTAGGGAGGGTGTAGGTAGGTGTTGGGATTTCCCAAATTTTTAGGGTGTAGGGGAGGTGGTTTCCCCCATAAGGTAACTGTTTGGGAGTTAGGGGGTTTCCCCCCCTTTTATGGCGCAAGCTTTTGGGACCCCCTTTAGGTATATACAGAAAATTAGGGGGCTCCTTTTGGGAGATACAGGGGAGTTAGGGGCCCCCCTTTAGGTAATATACAGTTTGGGGGGCTCCTTTAGGGAGTATACAGGGAGTTAGGGCCCCCCTTTTGGTATATACAAATTTTGGGGTTTTCCTTTTGGTAAAACAGGTATTAGGGGGCCTTTCCTTTTTTACAAACAGTTAGGGGTCCCCTTTAGTTTGTTTTAAAAGGGAGTTAGGGGCCTCCCCTTTTGGTTTTTGTGCAGGAAGTCCCGGGCCCCCCAATTTTAGTTAAATTTGTAGGTATGCAGAGCCCCCTTTGTATTTTTGGTGCCAGGGCCCCCCTTAGTAGTTAGGGGCCAAACCCCGTAGGGATTCAGGGCCCCCTTTGTAGTCAGGGCCCCCCTTTGTTTGCCAGGGGGGCCCCCCCATTTTAGGGACAAGGACCCCCCTTGTAGTCAGGGGGCCCCCCTGTAATAGCCCGGGCCCCCCTTGGGAGCAGGGGGCCCCCTGTAAATCAGGGGCCCCCCTTTTTAAGAGGGCCCCCCCCTGTTTTGTACCAGGGCCCCCCCCTGTAGAAACCAGGGCCCCCCCTTGTATCAGGGCTCCCAAAAGGTAGCCGGGCCCCTCTTGTAGCCAAAAGGGGCCCCCCTAGTACCAGGGCCCCCCCCTAGCCCCGGGGCCCCCCCTTTTTTGCCAGGACCCCTTTTTTAGCAGGACCCCTTTTTTTTTAGTCAGGCCCCCTCTAGTAGTCAGGCCCCCCTCTAGTAGTCAGGGCCCCCCTAGTAGCCGGGCCCCCCTATAGCCAGGACCCCCCCTTTTTGTCAGGGCCCCACTATAGGTACCAGGGCCCCCCTGAAAACAGGGGCCCCCCTTTTTAGAGAGGGCCCCCCATGTAGGGGACCAGGGCCCCCATGAATTAGCCAGGCCCCCCCTTGTATCAGGGCCCCCTATAGGTAGCCGGGCCCCTCTTGTACCAGGCCCCCCCTTTAGCCAGGGCCCCCCCCTTTTAACCAGGCCCCCCCTTAGCCAGGGCCCCCTTTTGTAGCCAGGCCCCCTTTTTTTTTGCCAGGGCCCCCCTAGAACCAGGGCCCCCCCCCTTTTGGGGCCCCGGCCCTTTTTGATCAGGGCCCCCCCCCACTTAGTAGTCTGCGCCCCCCCCCTAGTAGTCCCGGGCCCCCCTTAGTAGTCAGGACCCCCCCTTTTAGCAGGGGCCCCCCTTTTTGTCTGGGCCCCCCTTGTAGTCTGGGCCCCCCCTTGGCCAGGGCCCCCTTTTTTTAGCCAGGCCCCCCCTCTAGTAGTCAGGCCCCCCTTTTTTTACCAGGCCCTCCCCGTAGAGCAAGGGGCCCCCCCTTTACCAGGCCCCCCTCTATAGTCAGGGGCCCCCCTTTTTGTACCAGGGCCCCCTTTTTTTAGCCAGGGGGCCCCCTTTTTGTATCGGGCCCCCTTTTTTTTACCCAGGCCCCCTTTTTGTAGCCAGGCCCCCCTATAGTCAGGGGGCCTGTGGGTTTTTTAAAAAATATAAAACAACAAACAGCCACTTTTCCCCCTGGGGTCCTGTTCCGGCCGCTCCGAGCTGCCGCCGGCTCCGTACGCCGCCCGCAAGGGCGGCGCGGGGAAGTGATGTCACCGCGCCCCCCTACGTCACAGTAGGGGCCGGGGCCCGGCAGGGGAAGGGCCAAGCTTCACCTTCCCGGGGGATCAGCGGACGCCCCGCTATTGGGGCTGTGCCCGCGACAAAACCGCGCGGCCCCGGAGTCGGGACATTAGTCCCCCCTACCGGGCCCGGGACGGCCTCGGGACGCAGGGCCCGGGGGTCCAGGACCGAGCGCGGCCGGGGGCCCCGGGGGGCGACGCACTGCCTCCGGGCTCACAGCGGGTCGGGGGGCCCACCGGGGGATTCCCGGCCCCCCCGGCCCAGTCCAGCCTGGGGATCCAACAGGGAGGGGGGAGCAGCACTCTGCTATCCACCCCCTCGCTCTCACAAAATAACACTGCCAGGGAAGACAGACACAGTGAAGTGGATGGTATGCAACGGGGAGGGGGACCCCAGGGCTCACTACCACTCCCACTACTCCAAAATAACACGCCTAGGAGAGGACAGACACAGTACATGTGGACTGGTAGCAGACGGGGAGGGAGGAGCACGGGGGCCTTGCATCCACTCCCACTACTATAACACTGCCTAGGGAGAGGACAGACCATGACATGGGGAAAAGTAATCAGACGGGGAGGGGGACAGCAGGGCTCTACACCACTCCCACTACAATACACTCCCGGGGAAGGGGACAACACAGGACATGGATTATCAGACAGGGAGGGGGGAGCAGCAGGGCTCTGCTATCTACTCACAAAAAAACACTGCCTAGGGAGAGGACAGAAACAGTGACAGTGGACGGAAAGGGCAACAGGGAGGGAGAGCACAGGGCTCTGCTTTCTACTCACAAAATAACACGCCTAGGAGAGGACAGACACAGGACTGGGCTGGTAGCAACAGGGAGTGGGCAGCAGGCTCTGCTACCCCCCCCTCATCAAACACACTGACCGGGCAAAAAGAATTGAAGTGGGGGGGGGGATGATGTTATCCCCCTTCAGTTAAGAAACTCCCAGCTGGGAGGAGAAGCAACGCCGCTGGATTTGAGAAACTGAGAAAATTAAACTAAAAGAAAACACACGAACTGAAGAAGTGATAAATCAGCTTTTAGGGAGTGCTACAAAATCATGGCGGCCACAGAAAATTGACACTTTGGGAACAATTTGTCCATTTCCACTTAGGGGTAGCCTCAATTTTTTTTAATGGGGTTGTATTTAAATTTTTGCGGTCAGTGGTGTATTCACTTTTGTTGCCAGAGGTTTAGATATTAATGGCTGTATAACATTTTTGGAGACACCAAATTTACACTGTGATACAAACTGTACACTGACTACATTACATTGTATCACAGTGTCACATTTGACCCAATGAGAAGTCTGAATTTGGCTCTATTGAGAGGTAAAGATAGCGTAGGACCACCGCCTTGAGATCACGTTGTAACCTGGTGGTTAACATTTTTTGATCAAAACGGTGAACAAGAATCCAAAGTTTTTTTCATGTATATAGAACATAAATCTTTTTTAGGATTCCATGATTGATTGCCCTTTTAGCAGGGGTGTGCCACGGGTAAGGGGTGTCGTGTGTGTATTAAAAATATTTATAAAAATTTATTAAGCAGAAAAAAGCGCACCAAAAAAAAAACAGTTGGGGGTGCCACGACTTTGGGGGACAATATTTTACCAGCCCTGATAAATATCCAGGAAAATTTCCAGCACCCTTGTTCAAAAGATGCAAAAAACTTTATTCTTTTGGGGGTTTGGAAATTTTAAATTTTTTTGCTCTTTTGAACAAGGAGGGGTGCGAATTCTTCCGGGAAAATAATATTTTAAAATTTTTATAAAATAAATTTTCCCACCCCCCCCGTCACCCAACCAGGTTTTTTCAGAAAAAGTTTTTTGTGGAGAGTTTAAAAGTTGATTTGAAAATTTTGTTTTTTAATCTTATAGGAGGAAGTGATGTAAATTTGGTTTTGAAAACCCGACATTTTCAAGGCTGTAAAGTGCAGCATTTTTGCAAGTTGGTGCTTTTTTTTTTTTTCTCTCGGTAATGGAGGGTCGTTCATCCAATGAGAAGTCTGATATGGCCTCTATTGAAGGAAAAGATAGCGTAACCACCCGCTTGAATCACTTAACTGTGGGTGGCTTAAACTTTTTTGATAAAAAACGTTGAATAAAATCTAAAAGTTTTTTTCATGTAAAAGATAGCAAAATGCTTTTTTTGGAATTTCCATGTTTTTAACCTCAGTATTGTCCCATAAAAGATAAAATATTTACAATAATGTGAGGGGTGACTTACTTTTGTGAGATTGGATAGATAATAGAGGGATAATAGAAGAAAGAAATTGTATCAGCCTGGGAAAAAAAACTCCGTTTTTAAAAACGCTTCTTTTCTGAAAAATCTCGCGGGAAAGGGGGTAATTTTAAAAATATAAGTACAGAATAGAGGTGTATATAAGTGTGATCTTCTCTCAATCTTCTCGGGTTCCCGGGTCCGGGACTCTCCACAAAAGAAAAGGGCCCCATTTCATCAATACCCCCCCAAGGAGGACAAGACGAGACCTCGGGGCCCCCAGGATATTAGACCTCACCCTGGAATCATCACTTGGAACTGGAGAGGAAAAGGCCTCACTAACCTCGTTTTTCTCTCCAAACAGTAAATATGGAAAGGGAAAGGGGGTTTTTAAACATTAGGATCAGGTCTCCCCAACCGGGATTACACAGTGTGAAGAATCTCGGGGAGTTTTTCCCCCCGTGTGTCGGGAGGACGGAGCAGCCCCCAACCCCCGAGCCCCACCTCTTCACTGAACAAAGATCCTAACCTGACCACCAGGTCACGACTCACTGAAGAGGTACGGGGAATCTGGTTTATTAGTAACAACCTGGAGGGTCTGGGTGTGAGGGGAAAGGTAAAGGGGAATGCGGGGACATTAAACATAACACAGGGGATGAGGGGCTCTGGATGATGAAGGTGAGGGGAATGCGGGACATTATACATAACGGGGGAGAGGGGTCTGGAATGATGAGAGTGGGGAGAAGCTGGGACACTATACATAACACATGGGAGGATGGTCTGGAGATGAAGGTGGGGGGGAAATGCTTGGGACTTTATAATAACACGGGGGATGAGGGGTCTGGAGATAAAGGGGTGGGGGGGAATGCTGGACTTATAAAAAAAAACAAGGGGATATGGTCGGATATGATGAGAGGGGGGGAATGCTGGGCGTTTAATAACACAGGGATGATGGGTCGGATGATGATGAATTTTGGGGGAATGCTAGACATCAAAATACACGGGGGATGAGGGGCGGGATGAAGAGTAGGAAGCGGGACTTATACATAACCAGGGGAATGGTCTGATGATGATGTGTTGGTTGTCATGTTCCATAAGGGCCCGGGATGTCGCGTCATGTCTCCATGGGGGAGTGGGGAGTACATAGAAAACACGGGGATCTGCCCAGGAAGTCAGATGGGGACACCGCGCTGACATCACAAGTAGAGGGAAAAGACACAGCATGATGACAGCACTACCCAACTCTCTATTTTTTTTTGTCTCCTCTATCTCCCTCTTTTCCATATTCTTGTACAATTGATGTTGTTGAGACGTATATGATATATAGACAGATATCCCGCAGCTCATGTATCCATCACTGTGTGCTCCCTACAGATGGATCCAGTAGAGAAACCCAGAGAGATGCCCCCTCCTTTTAAACCCGGGATCCAAGGGAAATGTCCCAAAATCACAGGAAAGGGGAGCTGAAGTCCCCCAAAAATATAAACCAGAAGGAACAACCTCCTTTTTTCACGGTTTTATTCTTTGGGGGGAAAATCGATTGATTTTAAGGTTGGGGATAAGCAGAAGAGATGGATTTCCCAGGAATCCTCAGGTAATGCCCCCAAACACAATCTTTTAATTTTGGGTGGGTCCCCTGCAGTCCAGAGGGGCTCAAATATTTGGGGCTCTTATTCGCCCTTTCTGCTGTACTAATTTTTCCAAAAAGTCACATCAGGTGAAGATCGACTGATACTAAAGTGGAGCTGAAGAAAAAAAGATGGGGACAATGAGCCGAGATGATGAGGGAAGGAGGAGATCCCAAAAAATGTACCACATTTAGTAGTAATAATTCAGAGTTTCTCAGTGATGTGGAACACCTGAATTTTTAGTGAATTGGGTACAACCAAGGTTCGGAAAACCTTTATTACAGATTCTTATGGAAAACCTTGCTCTGTCTATTTTCCCCACATCCAGGAGCTCATAACATGGAACCCGGGACTGCACCGTTAGGGGCCGTACAGCCTCATCGTCGCCTCCATGAATCACCCGGGGTGTGCCTTTGTCTCATATGAAACTGGTTTTACCATTAGAATTGTCACTAACCCGATGAAGTCCACTTGTATTAAATCTGCCCCCCTTGATTAAGGGCCCCAAAATTTTGGGAGAGGACAGACCGTTGTCAACAAGGTTGGCGTCCAGAATCTTATCAAGTCCAGGTTTATGTAAAAAGGGATGAGTGATGTAAACAAAACCTGGGCGTGTCACTAATAGGTTACAGCGTATACAAGGATTTATAAGGGCATCACAAGGCAGTTCCACTGAGGATGAAATAAGAAAATACACACAGTGAATCCATCATACCCAGCGAGACCGTTTTTGTGCACACAGACAGCAGCGAGACAGGGGGAGAAGACCCAAAGGTCCTGGTAGGTTGCCAGGGATCGGGGCCAACTCACCTAACGCTGGAGGGGGCCCTAGAGCCAACATCCAGGGGGTCACAAAAAGCTCATAGAGGCTGGGATTAAGGGGCCCGATAGCACTAAGAGCCTTTGGGCCTGCTCTTTTCAACCAGTTTTTTCAGACATTTTATAATTCATTTTCTTCTGGAAATCCCATCCCCCGCAGAACAACATCTGTATGGATGTTTGATTTCAAGGATGGGATTCATACCAAATCGGTGAGGGGGCCTTCTACATGAATGATTTCCCCCTATACTCCCTGAAAACCTTCCCCAGACCTAATCTGCCACCACCGCTTTTGTTCTACCACAATGGGTTGCAGGGGGTTTATTCTCTATGTTTCTCACCAAACGCCAAGTCCCCCTTTTTCCATGAAACAGAAAACTAACATCAAAAAAAAACAACCCTTTGCCAAAAAGCAAGGTTCAATTCCCATACTGACAAGAAAAAAGAACTTTTTCCCGCTGTGTAGCTTGGTTATTAAGTTGTGATGACGTCTGGGCTGGGTTCCCCAACACAGCAGGTTTTCAAGGTGCAGTGACATCCGCTCTCCGGGCTCCATACACAGTAGGGTTTTGCGGGTTTTCAAAGACACCGTCTGCTCCGGGGCCATCACAGTAGGGTTTTAGAGGTCATACATCCGCGCTCCGGGGCCCCCTACCCGTAGGAAGCAAGGTTCAGCGACATCCGTCTGCCCGGCCCCTACACAGTAGGGGGTTTGCGGGGGTGCAATGACATCCTCTCTCCGGGCCCATACCAGTAGGGTTTCAAGTTCAGTTCATCCGTCGCTCGGTCCCAACACATAGGTTAGCGGAGGGCAATGACATCCGTCGCAAAAGGGTCCCATACACATAGGGTTCAGAGGTGCAGGGACACCGTCTGCTCGGTTTCCCCAAAACAGAGGGTTAGCAGGTGTGGGACATCCGTCGCTCCGGGCCCCATACACAGTAGGGGAGCAAGGTTATACATCCCCTCCCCCGGGAGACAATCACAGGAAAGGGTGTTTAAAATCTGCAAGGGTGGTTCATACAAAAAACGCAGGAGGACACCTTTCACATAATAGTGCCCTCACCCCTGAAAACCCTTTCCCCCGACCAAACACGCCAACCCACTTTTTTCTTAGCAGTGGGGTGCTTTTTTTTTTTCTGTGTTCTAAGGGAAAACCCAAAGTCCTTTGTTCCATGGCGAAAAAAGTATACAGAAAAAACCCTTTGAATCGCAAGGTTCAATTCCGTAGACAGGAAAAATGAAGCTTTTTCCCGCTGAGTACTTGGAAAATTAGAGTTCTTTTATTTGAGTTTGGAGGAGTGGGTGCCCCTTTTGGTTTTTCTCACTCCACCCCCTTGAATGGTTTTTAACATGCATGAACTGTAAGCTGGTTTTTTTCATTCCCTGGATTGGGTGGCTGAACAGACCCAAACGAAGTATCAATAGTGTAGGAATCAATAGCGTAGGGCCACCTGCCTTGAATCCCTTGAAGTTCGAGGTGCTGAAACAGTTTTGATCAAAAAGTGAACTGAAAACTA